>JASANE010027716.1:0-47916 GCA_030248225.1 Trileptium ribeirensis
TGCTGGTACCTACTTCGTTAAGTTACGTATTGTTTAACGTCTCAGTATTTTACCGTATATAGATTGATAAGAGAAGATGACGGTATTACCTAAATTTACATACATGGTTCGGCTTACTCACTGATGTTTAGGGATAAATCGTGAAACTTTATGTTTGCACGTGGAGTCCTCGTATGTCGTTCGTTTGTGAATGGATTTTTATCTTTGTTAAAATATAAATATATACGTTTTTACTTTTTAAAAGTTAAGTTAATGAATAACGTTTCGAAATTTTTTAAGGTATGTTGAGGGAAAATTTTCTCTAGCTGTTTGAACTTGCTTTCAATGTGTGTCTCGATGATGTTATCAATTGTCTAGTTCTGCTGCTGAAACAATTTGAAGTCACTATACCATTAACTGAGAGATGCAATTGTGTGTTTTGTAGCTCTCGCTCGAAAGCGACATCCATTTGCTACGCACACTGAGTTGTGTGCTAGATACATCGTTTTACTCAAAAAGCACCGCTGCAGAGACTCCTTTGCACAGCTTCAGATGATTTGTTCTGTATTTTACCTGTGCCTCAAAAACAAGGCTATGTAAAGAGTTTTCGAAAGACTAGTCTTGATTTTAAGATTGTATTGTCTGCCTTAGATTCATATGCCTTGCAGATTTTTTGATGTAAGGCTTGCTTGTATCAAGGCAATATTGTTGTGCAACTATAGTACATGTGGATATCGGCGTTTTCCATGTGTCTCCCGCCGTAGCACTACATTGGTGCTATCTTTTCAATTTCGAGCAGAGGGGATTTTATTAAGTTACCTTTACAACAATAATAATAATAATAAGTTAGAGCGAATGTGCATTACAATGAAGTCGTTGTGTTTCTTACATATATGGGGGATTGACGGCCATCTTATAGTATTATACAGCCTGCGTAATCGATTGTACAGTTGCACCGTAAACACAGTTCTTGCGTTGTACTTGAAAATAGGGTCGAAACAATAGTATTATGGGACTGTGGTTTTTTGGTTTCACTTTGTACCATAGAAGAAACAATATTTTACATTTTCTAACCATATTAAAACATTGTAATCTATTAGAAAACGCTAGGTTGTTTTGCTTTACGCTTTGTATCTGCTGCTATGCTGAAGTTAGAATGTTCAATTTTAGTTGCACGCACATAGAGGCCTAGAGACGCTTGATTGGTTATTTGGGAAAGGGTGTATATACACTGTACAAGAGGTGTTGTGAGTGTTAACGAAGAATTCTTACTTTTCATTTGAAATTTGTAACTGCCCGTTCCCAAAATTGTCCCATCGTGTCGCGCGATAGCTCAAACTAAGGCTTGAAATATCTATTTTGCCCTTTCATTAGGGCGGAATACGGTCGCCAACTTTCCCTGCGTAAAAGTAGGCTGAAGGGCCTCGGTTTGGTTCAAAATGAGGACCGACAAAACAAGTTTTTGGCTCTATCTCGGCCACAGATTATGATATCTCCGACAAGTTAGGTTCATTTTGTAGAGCTTATCAAGAGTATAAGATTATAACTAATCCTATGATTCGAAACTGGGAGGGGGGCCGAATTTAGACAGCCGGGTTTAACTGTGGATGTCGAAATTTAAAAGTTAATATTTCTCAGTGAAACGAGCTAAAATTAACTAAACATCCTCATAGACGATACAAAAACGTCTTTACTGTTGTTAAAACCAATTTTTCGACCATTTTTTTTGATTTGGTCATGATCGGGGCTTTCACCCACATTTGACACTAGAAGCGAAATTTTTAATAGTGATATCAACGACTCATATATTCAATATTCAACTTATATTCAGTGTGTTGTATCAGTTTCAGCCAAAGCGGCCCAGCCGGCCGAAACAGTGGTTATAAAAGCTAAATTTGGTCTGAAAAGTATTCCTGACCTCCACATTCCCTAAACAAATGAAATAATAGCATGATATTACAACTATGAGCAATCTATTGATTGTATTGATATATAGATATAGTGTGAAAGTGTGAGCCAAGTAGAGAAACCACTTACAAGGTACGGGCGACAATACCTAAGTTTCACCTAATTTTAGCCTGAATGGTGGTTTTGATTCCCTGAAGAAATCAGTTATATACTTCTTGGGCTCGTTTTGTAGAGCGAGAGAACTATTGCACATCATGTGCTTATTGTGGTCGCTTCGCGCGATAGCGCATTTGAAAGCTTGAGAACTCTGTTGGTGCCCTTAGCGGGTTCTAAAATGGGAGGGCCCCATGCGACCCAAAATACACCAAAACGATATCTTCGCAACCGCTGGAACTAAGGTGTTTTTGACATCATTTTATTCAGCAGTTCATGGCTCATTTTGTAATTTAGTGCTAAACAGAGCTGTGCACATCTGTCTAATTTGAACATTGACACTCTGAATTCACCGCCTTCGTGATGACACAAGCTACTAGTTTGTAGGAAGTCATAATTTATTAGTCATTGAGTGTAGCAAATCGTTTAACCAGACACAGTCTTACTGTTTGTAGTCAATCCTTACTACATTTCGGTGCGGTAAGCGTGCCCCATATCAAGTTTATGTCAAAGTTTCGATGCATGTATGATCATTTATTTTACCTGAGTGAGAAGCTACTATATAGTAGGGTGGGGCTATTGTGACACCTTGGTAAAAGTGGGGTTATTATAACACCCCACCAACTACCTGCAGAACGGTGAGAACTCAATCCAAATTAAAGTGAACATATGCGCTATCACTATAAGAATATTTACATGTGCGCATTTCACGTTATACCCTGCAACAAAGTTTACATGCGGCAAATATCCAAAAACAAATTTCTTCATACAGGACACAGCAAATCGGGGTTTCTTCGTTACGAAGAATCCACTCATCACCCGTTTATGAAAAAACACAATACCCTAGCATGACCCACAAGCCTGGTCACAAACAAACGAAAATTTACTGAGGCGGAAGAGGAAGTGAAGCGTTGCCGTACGATTGCGGCCTCGGATCCGGACGTAATTTTCGAATTTTATGACATTGTGGAACATTTCTTCGATTGTCTGTCTTCGAAGCAAGCCCGGACACATGGAACATCGACGAAACAAGCTTATGTAGCGACGCAAGTAACGTTAGGGTCAGGGATCGACCGGTATAACGGTACCGGGGTACCGGTACCGGTAAAAAACTACCGGTACCGGTACTAAAATTTTTACTATCTTACGGATAAGAACAGCGACAATGTTTAGTTGCAAATCAAGTGACTCATTTGTTATCATTTGTTGACATGTATACGTATTTATTTCTAATTCCTTCACTCGAATGGTTTCGAAAAAATGTTTTGATTTTTGTTTTTTACTTAGGTGACGTCATTGAGTTGTAGCGGTGGTGTATTATATAACACACTATCGATTTGAATGCTGACGGAGGGTGGTTTGAAGCTGATTGCGGTAGCAGGATGGTTCTCAAGAGCAGCTGGCATATTTGGGAGGGGTATGCAATAGGGTAGCGGTATAAATTACCATATACCAGTTTGGTTTTTGTTCTGAAACTTTGGGACACATACGTATGTACTTGCAAACTGTTTTTTTGGAAACTGAAAACATTGTTACAGAAGAAAAGTTTCCATATGAATATGGGTTATATACAATTTTAATGGACAATTATTGCATTTATAAATGTTGTTGTTACGTTGATTTTGAACATTTTGAAAATAAAACTTATGAATATCTACGTGTTATCTTTTTCACCAGAAACATGCATATATCAGAGTATAACTAAACGAGCGAAACTTTTTTGGCAGACAATTTGGGTACCGGTTTACCGGTATTTTTTCAGTACCGGTTACCGGTCGATCCCTGGTTAGGGTACTAGCTAGCAAAGGGGAAAAAGTCGACCGCATTAGGCACGGGGCGCGAAAACACGACGATGGTTGCAGCAGACGGCAGACGAATGCCTTCAGCTATTATATTCCAGGCCAAACAGCCGCTGGAGTATTGGCGACCTGTGCACGACTATTCCGGGACAATGGATATATTGTTGGTTTGAAAAAGGCTGGCAAGGCAGTGTTGTGTTTGCGCAACTTTTTAATCATTTTTGCCCGTACACACAAAATAAACGGCCACTTTTATTGTTGTGCGACGGTCACGTATCGCACATTAGTTTGGAAGTCGTGACCAAAGCTCGCAAGGAAAATATAACAATTATTGCGCTGCCACCACATACATCTGATCGATTACAACCGCTGGACTTTAGATGTTCCGAGGACTAAAGTCTGTGTGGAACAAACGACTGCATAAATGGTCTTCTGGTCCCAATCGTAGCAGAAAATTGTCCAAATCAGAGTTTGTGCAATTGTTGTCGCAGGTTTGGGATCAAGGACTTTCAGTCGAAAGCATAAAAATGGATTCTGCAGATCTGGTTTATTTCCGGTGAACCGTCTCAAATACGATAAAACATTTTTTTGCAACAGACAAACTACGCCAGTACGAAAAGGTGCATCCCGAGTTGTCCATCAACAGCCCATCCAAAGCACTAGCTGTTGATCAGGCGAACACATCTGGTAACGAAGCACATGAAGCGATTGCATCAACATCCACCCAAGGCTCCACGGGTCCGACGCCCAGATCGGCAACTTCCATAACAGATATTATAGCCAAAAAATGTCACAGACTCCTCTGTTGAAAAACCGCCAGTCGAAAGCGACTTAAACTTGATCGGCAAGATCAGCGCGTTATTACGTCGGACAAATTTTATCAATCACTAAAACAAAGCAGAGGAAAAAGCCTTGTGAAAGGCAAAACAATCACAAAACGAAGCCAAAGGAAACGTCGTCGAATTCGCGAAAGCAGCTCCAGCAGCAGTAGCAGCCCTGAAGAAAGTAGTTACGATGACGAAAATTCAGAGTTACCAAACGAACAAAACTATGAATTTATTTCGCTGATAAAAACCGAAAGTGATATGCCTAAACCAGGTAGTTTTGTTGTGGCTCGTTATGATCAGCGGCGGGGCCATATGAATAATTGGTATCTGGGTAAGTGCCAACACAAAAATGAGCACGAAGAGGAATATATCATAAAATTTCTACATCGTGCTGCATTAAGTACATCGCTTCCTGGAAAAGCTTTATTTAGTGGGCCGGTAAGGATCGACGGTGTCATAATAGCCCCACCTCACTATATTTTTGAATTTATTTTTATTGTTAGGTTGGAATTAACTATCAGCCACCGACCGTTGTACCTGGCGGTGATCTAGCAAAGGTCCCACGAGCAGTTTGCATGCTCTCGAACACGACAGCAATCGCGGAAGCTTGGGCGCGTCTCGATCACAAATTTGATTTGATGTACGCCAAACGCGCATTCGTTCATTGGTACGTCGGTGAAGGTATGGAGGAAGGAGAATTTTCAGAAGCACGAGAAGATTTGGCTGCACTCGAGAAAGATTACGAAGAGGTAAGTAATATGCTTTTTGGTTTAGATTAACAGCTATTCAGCTGTGGCGGCGTGTAATTCTATCGCTTAGCTAAGGCTGTGTATAGTTGCGGTATGAATTCTCGGTTAGTGACTTATCGACCACTACAAGCGTGGTATGTGGTAACATTCACTAATCCCTACTCCTTTACAGACTAGGTACAGGTACGCGTACTTGTTCCATTCCAGGACTTGATCACTTAGCCGTAATTCTGAGACTGACTACGTAGGAAATTATTTGGTGTATTTGCTGTGTTTTGCTTTTTCTGACAAAACAGAACTGTTGGTGGGCGCTGGATTGTGTAGATAGTGCAGTAAATCATTCATACGTAGTGATGCACGCCCAATTTTCGCAAAAATACTGTGATTTAAGGGTCCTTTGCCAAACAGGTACCAGTTTATCGCAGCCCATATCTCGCGGGCTTCGCATCAAAAATGGAGACCACCGTCGAGAATCAGCTCATCGAGGTCCACAACTTTACTGACTTGTGGGACCACTCCCTGGGACGCTGTGGGCCCGAATATTGTTTATCGCCCTTTTGCAGGAATCGCAATTTTTTAATTTCGCCGTGTTGCTTGTTTTTGCCTGACAATGAGTGCATATTAGGCTATCAAGCACGCTGAATACGATGGTTTTGCTATCTTATACCTAGAGGTTTGTTCGACAAACAAATTTCCAAAATGCTAGTTTTAGTTTTTTTGATTATGTATTGCGTGCAGGGCAGCAAGAAAGTCATATATATGGATTTTTCGATACGATGAATTCGATTGTTTGGTTATCTAAGGGCCAACTCGAATATTTCCTGCCTTTTCAGATGTTTTCAATGGGTTTAGGTTCCATGAAAAATATTTCTAACGAACATTCTTTGGTATTTTGTTTCTGTACTGCGTACAGGTTATGAGGAATGTTTTTTGAATAGGAGATTACACAACATGACTACTCGATGAAACCACAGTGGCTTGGTTTCACCCTCGCTTGCGAGTTACTAGTTTAGGTCTAAAACGGGTATCAAGGGGATGCCATAACTAGGTTGCACAGCCATGACTTTTGTAAACAAAAATTGCACTAAGTCATGAAATGGGGGGAACTGATAAAGACGGAGGAAACGAAACTTGTGGCTAAAAATATTGCCAAGGGGAACGTCTTTTAGGGATCACGCCAATTGGGGTCGGCCCTCTTCTCCCTATAAAACCCCGGACTTCTAGCCGACTAGATTCGATCGACGTCTCTGGAGATGGTAATGCTGAATATGTGTTTTCGTTTCAGTGAGCCTCTGTCCATTCGGTTTCATTTGGATTATTGTCTCCCGTACTCAAGTATATACTTGTGATCTGAAGTTAACCGCATTCTCACGAACTGCATTTGCTTTGATTGGAAATATTGCACGTGCTTTACCTTTAGTTACTGCGTTGTTACTTTCGGCCAAGATTCTTCCACGATGTATTCTGAACACGGCCTACCAATGTGTCTAGCATCCAAGATTCCTGTACATTTATACTTGCCTGTGTTCTTATCGGATATCGCAGTTTAATATTAACTGCTTATGCTCAGCATTTAGCTTGTCTAAAAGCGGTTGTCATAAACTTACCTGGCGCCCGCAGCGCTGTAATTGTTGCTAATGACTCTGAATACTTGTGTAACTCTGGGCTCTCCATTCGATGAAAATTTTGCCAGGGGGCATAAGCCAGAGCGGCCCTGGTTCCGAACGGGGGCGCCAGATTTAGCCAGGCAGCGTTTTGCCAAGACAAAAACGCTTAAAAACCGTGTCATAAACATTGCCAAAGCGCGTTTGATGGAGAGAAAAAAGTAATTTTTAAGCAAATTTTGATAAACCGATTTTAACAAAAAATTTTCCGAGAGGCAATGAACCGAGGGAATCCAAAAATTTTGCCAGGGCCCCTCCACCCCCCTATTTGGAGAGCACAGTAATTGTTTGTGTGACATAACGTCATTTCTAACGGCACGGTATTCTAAATTGCTTAGCGTTCCACATAAGATAGGGGTAGTGTCGATTGCCCTAGCTAACAATATCTGCTATACAGTTGCTAACAGCATCAGATGCGCAAATATAACCGTTTAAGCGAATATATGTGTACGCATAACAAAGTTTCAACTATTAATTTTTAAACACCCAACTGTTTTAAAAGTACATGTACGTTTAATTCTGTTAGTGACTAGCTTCAACCTGCAATTTACAGCTTCACAGCATGTTCCAGAAGTTTAAGTTGGGGAGTAATATTAATGACTTTGCTGTCTAGTGTTGTGCAGCTGAGGAATTGTACCAACGCAATACTCAAATGCTCTGTGGCTAATTTAGAAGATACATAAATGGTAATTTGGAGGCTATTACGTTCTGCTGTGTGCCGAAAGTTACACATATAACTCGTTTACATGTATATAGCGATCAGGGCGTAATTGCAGTTCGAATGGTATAAAATATTTTTATAGGTTGGCATTGACAATGCAGAAGAAGGTGTTGGAGAAGACGGTGATGAATATTAATTATTGCGCTGATGTTCAGAATTGTTTTTTCTTCAAAGCTGCGTAATGTCACTTTTAATATTTTGCACCTTCCCTCATGCAATTATGTAGATGAGCGTAGTCCGCTGCTGTAAAAGTATGTCGCTTAATCTGCAAGACATCGGTGCTTCGTGAATGACTGTAACAGTGGCGGGTTGCAGTGTCTGCTCCGACATTCTTATGCTGAAATACAGTCGAGATATGGAACATATTTTCTATTCTCGCCTATTTTTGTAGGTTATTGCAATCGACCCTAAATACAGGTATCGACGTGAATGAATCTGCTTGGTTTCCTATTGTGGCAGCGCGAGTCGGCACGCTTTATTATAATATAACAATGGACTTGTAACCAGACACTACACCAAACTTAGTTAACGCAACGGTTCCCAGTCACAGTGTGCTCTAACCTCGTTTGAGGCCAATTGGCGTTAAATGGTTTTGTGCGATGTTTTTATCGTTGCTTTTCAGTAAAATTTGCATTTCCTAGCTGTGAGCGAAGTGTTGGTGATCGTGGTGGCATAGTATTTGGGGATGTTTGCTGAAAATTAGTGTATTTAAGGCACAGTTGTGCAGTAGCCGGTTGCTAGCCTCGACTTCCTCGTATTTAAGTTGAGCTAAGCTGCTCTGTTTTGTGGGAGTCGCACCCTGATTTTCATTACCGCATGGGTTCTTCATATGCAGATCGTCGTCGTTCGCGTGTCAGCTAAACGGGTGTAAGAATACCTTTAATTAATGTTTTATCAATTTTCAAGTTAATATTGGCCAAAATTATCGGAGGAGCGTTTGAACAGTTTTTGGCCATAACTTAGTACGCTTTTATTGTATCCCGTTAAAAATAACACCATTACACTCAGCTCCCCAAAGGGGAGGGGACCGTTGTAACCCGAAAAAATTTAAAAATTAAATTTTTTGGTAGAAATGATCATGGGAGGTCTCCATGATCACAAGAATATCAAAATTTCTAGAATTTGACCACTTTTGCTCAAATGCTTGGCAGTGGAATAATGGAAAAGAACCGTAGCCCACTATTGCTACCTCCTACAGAAGTCAAAATTGGGGAATTTTAGGTCAACGAAGAAAGGCGGGTCAGCCTTACCACCTGTGAGCAGGCTTAAGGGTTGACCCTCCCTCTGGGGGACCTTCATACTACGACTACATACAGGTGTAGCGTGAACTGGGTACATTATAACCGTGTGTGTTCTTTGTATTCATGAAACTAAACTATTAGATTTTCATGCATATGCCATTGTTCATTCGTCCATTTGGGTATATTCGGGCCGATTTGGGGAATTCAATTGGTAACATACACAAGGTCTCGCTTGTTTCATGTGTGGTACCAATTTAGAACAATCGCGTTCTGTGGATCTGTGTATAAATATATGTATACATTCTTCTGTGTTAAATACGATTAATTGTTTGCATATTTTGCCAGTAAGCATGATTATTCAGCACTGTATAACCGGGTGCTGCTATAAATTTTACATCCACAAGTATATCTACATAAATTGAAATAACACTTCAAAAAATCATGTTTTATGTTTTTCTCGATTTCATTTTCCCTGCTGTGACCAGGGTTTTCTCATGGCGCTCGCAAAATTGAGTGCCGGCCAGCACTATGTATAAGTTATTTGCAGGCCTTTTGGGTGCTAACATATGTTCAGCGTATGGGCAGCAAATTATATTTTGTCCAGCGGTCCTGTGCGTTGCCTTTTGGTATATATGTATATAAAGAGTTACGATATATTGTTAATGCTATTATACAGTGCACCCCTTATCATTTGCAAGTGTATATCAGCCTATATATACTTTAGTTTTGTTTTTGCTTTGAAATAGTCTATATGTGTATGCGAGCTTTAGGTTTGAAAATAGGCTTAAACTTTTTAATTATCTATTTTGGGGAACTAAAGATAAATGGTATATAAGGAAACTACCCGATGCAGCATCGGATCTGGTCGAGCATAGTGTTCGCTTAGGTCCGTGTCGTATCTTTTGTCTTGTTCTGCGCTTTCGGTTTGGTTTTTGTGTGACTTTTGTCAGGCGTGACTCACTATATTGCGGCATAATTATTGCCCTCGTTTGTAAGTAATCTAGAAAGGATTGGTCCCGGTTTTACCGGTCAGAATTGGTACCGCTGGAAAAATTATCGAGGTACGGGCTGCACTTACGGTCGCTGGAGCGTCAACTCGATGTCCTGTGCGACCGTAAGCGTTTTAGCGTATACGAAATTTCATAAGATAACTTTTGGTCTTCCTTCTTTTCGCTCGACTCTCTACCTGATGGACGTATTTGTGAGAGCATGGAGTTCACCTGTAAGGTAGCGTCTTACGCTCGTGTTTTTACACGCGTTTATGCCCAGGTTGATGTGAAATTTGGAGTACAGTAATTGGAGTCAATTGCGAACCGAAGTAAGGGGAAATTGTGTACTAAAAGCTGCTGAAGCTTCTCGAGAAAGGAATGAGTCTCTTGTGAGTCTTAACATTTCGGATTGGATTTCCGCTTCTAAAAACTTTGGTTGGTGGTTTCACGCCGTGCAGTAACCTCGTCATCATTTAACACGAATAAATATGAAAAACCGAAGTATGTCTCCCTATTCCTAGAAGGTGCCGCACTCGAGAGAATCTTTAGATGCAGGGTCACATGCCGCTAGTGGTCGTTTAGCTCTTTTTCAATGAGAGCAAAGTTCAGTTTCAGCGGTAAACAAATTTTTGATGAAAGAAGGAGCGAGTGTTCGACCTCGTGGTATCCGTTGACTCACAAGTGACCCCATGCTTCAAACACAATCGAAACTTTATGGACATCCTTAATATGTTGGAAAGTGAAACCAAAGTGTGGCTCGATCTTATTGTTTCTCCGACTCGAATGCTTTAGAACTTTAAAGAGAAGGTGGCACAGGACCTCCTTAGTTAGGCGGAACAGCGCTCGGCACCGTGACGTGTGATTGGAGATCTTCGCAGTGAGCCTGTTGTGCTTTTCGGAGTGACCTTAAAATCAGTTACGTATGTTCTATGCCTGTCGAGTACGTTAGGGAACACGTACCTTCTTGTTTCTCGGAGAATACGTCGATAACCCCATCGGTCCGCGCTTGGTGGTCCAACGCTGGCCACGCAGTGACGGGACACGATAAATGTAGCTAAGTTTAGAACTCGTCGACTGGTTGATATTTCGCTCAGGGAGATGATACCGATACTGGTCGTCTAAAGAAGCCTATAAGGTCTAGGTGAACTTGGACACTGTTCAGTCGTCCCTGTGCCATCAAACATTACCTGCTAGTTGAGAGTAAACCACCTACAGAAGGCAGCGTCTTATGTAAAATTAGTAACGATAAGTCTGTATGTGCGCATTTTGGCCCATGCCAGTTTGGCAGTGGTGTTTTTGCGAGGTCTTGATCAAAGTGCTTAATTTGCGATTATAAAGCCGGAAAAGTACGGCCAAAAAGTGGTAACTTTATGCGCGAGAAAGCTTGAGGTGTTACCGCCAACCATGCTATTTTTGTAATTGTGCACATAAGTTGTTAGAAAACGGTTTTTGTTGAATCGGAAAAGCGTAACATTGTTCGGGAACACACTGCTCGCGATTGAGATGGTGTTCGCGAAAATTCAAGTAAAATTATTTTTGAGAACAAAAATTGTCGACTTTGAATTAAACCGGCTTGTTAAAGCAAGCCGGTTAAATTAAGCAAGAGCTTAACTACAAGACTGATTTGCTTGTGAGGCCACTTTTGAATCAAATTTGTTCGTGAACACTGAATATTCCAAATTTAAATGATTCGGCATTAGGGAACCGAATTTCTCCAAGTTGAAAATACCGAAATTGTGCTTGCACGCAAGGTATACTTTCTGGCACTTGGGTTTTATTTTGCTAATTTTCGGTTAGCGAAAACCGAATGAAATTTAGCCGATTTTCGGCGTTAACGTTTGCGATTCTATAACGGTTAATACAGAATAAGATGGTCAGTGGGATGACTTTAAGTTTGCTCACTCATTACGGTGCAGAGTGATAATATATCGATTTTAAAACGAGGATGCTAAAGCGCTCGCATTGCGGCTAGAAAGCAGTTCAGCGGCAATCCGTATGTCGGAATCATGCAGTGTTGAATAAACATATTATTGGCCAATGTAACATTTAGGGGCGGGAATGAAATGCATGCTACGCCGGTCTAAGCTAAGGTTTCTATGTTAGCCATATACTAAGCCTAAGTCCGGGGGCTGCCGCCCGTCGAACCCCTTGCTCTAAGCTGTTCTTTTTTCTAACGTTATAACGCCCGGCGCCTAATTGTGACATGGGCCATATTATCTATGTATTTTGTTATTATTTTTTTGTTGTTTCGTTGATGTTTGATCCCGAATCATATCTACAAATACTTGTCGTCTGATATGGCCGGTGTCACGGGCCAATTCTTCCCCGAGGAACAATCAGCCGGCCAGTTCTTCCCCGGTCAAGAATATTTTCCCGGGGAAGAATCGGCCCAGGCTAATTCTTCCCTATCTTTGCCTTCACACTTGGTCTAATTTTTCCCGAGAATACTACTACCTTCATTCTACCAATCTAAGCGGAAGAAATAAGCATATTATTTAGCTCGTATAGTAACGGATTTTGTGTCCAAATTAAATTCAACGTCATTTTACTTCACACTTTTAGCGATGTCATAGTGATCCTGCCCGGGATGATTAAGGTAAATAGCCATGCCTGAATAGTTATCAGTACAACCCAAGGTTGTTGGTTTATTCCAGCCACCTTTTCTTGCCTAATGTAGACCCAACGCTCGAGTGCACGACGAAGATTGTCGTCGAAAGCAAAGCAGTTGCAGCCATTATTTCGGATTCCGTCGCCCAAACCCCGGGGTTTTTTATTCCAGATTTATTAGGATAATCGGCAATTTCCCGGTTCATTATACTCTTCAGCTCTTGGTTTATTTCAGTTGCCATAAAGTCCACCAGTTTATCGCGGACAGGTTTATAATTACCCTGATTACCGAAAATGCAAAAGCTCAACGCCCTGAAAAAACAGTTACCGTCACCTTTAATATTCTCAACCGTGTTAGGTCCTCCCGACTCCCTGCCTACCGTCCCATAAGTGACAATGGATTGAACTGGAATGTTAAACTTTATATCAGCAATATAGCATAGCAATATATCACTCTATATATTTATAGCAGCAATCGTTCGGTCACGACCAAGATGCTCTCGGGAATCTTAATAATCGACCATGAAGCCTTCTCGCTCACTTTTCGTTGGATAGATCAGGAAACCGTGGGTGTTCGTGGCGATCTTGACAATTCCATTTTGAATGCTGAACCTGGAAGTACGCGCTTGAAGCTTGCGGCGAATATTCTTATTGTCAGGACCTGTCCAACGATCTGCATATTTACCCGTTTTAAGAAACTCACTTAAAATTTCGTCTGAAATATCAGTCATTTCACATTAATAACTAAATAAGATTCATAATTATGTTAACAATACTGCCTGAAACACAGCATATATGCACAGGGAAGATTTAGCCTGGGCCAATTCTTCCCTGAGGAAATATTAGCCCAGGCTAATTCTTGACCGGCGAAGAATTGGCCGGCTGATTGTTCCCCGGGGAAGAATTGGCCCGTGACACCGGCAAGCGATTGCGGAAAGTAAAGTATCTGCATTGTGACTTTGAATAAAAAGCGATAACCGGTCACAGAGTAAATGTCGCTATACACAGCGAGTAATAGGGCAATCAAGAGAAATAATATATATTAGTAAATCAAACAAAATGATTGAACAAAATGAAAAAAACTATTTTTGGGATCTCGAAACCTTAAAAATCAGACAAAACTTGAGGAAAAGGAACAAAAGGGGACGGCAGCGGCTGAATTATCCCGGACAGAATAAAATATATTTAATATATCGGTTTGTTTTTACGTCTGCACTGGAAATTCCGTTGCATGTGCGCGCTGCTCGCCTCTTACACGTATGGTCGAGGGCCTCGACGGCCCATGTCACCTTTACGGGACGGACGTTATAACGTTATAAAAAAGAACAGCTTAGAGCGGGGGTTCGGGGGCGGTAGCCTCCCGACTTAGGCTTATTACATGGTTCATATAGGACCTTAGCTTAGTCTAAGACTAAGGCTTAGACTTAATATATCGAGAATGGCATAGCATGCCTTTCACTTCCGCCCCTTAAGGTTGCATTGGCTGCCTCGTCTATGGGTAAGACGCGTCAATCGCAGTCGGTACCATGAGACCCACATAATTATGACGGCCAGACGACGGCTCTCACTCAAAGTAATAAAAACAATAGTGTTTTAAAATATCAAAATTCGGGGCAGGTGTTTCGATACGGTTACGGAACCCGGCAGCGGCCATTTGGTGTTCCGCAGATTCAACGCGCGCGGAAAGGCAAGTTTTACACAAATAGTAAGTCGTTCATTGCGGGTCCATTGGTGTATATTTTGTCAGCCTATCACAAAAAGGGGATCGATGCTTGTCGTCCTAACTTACCGGTTGCTCGACATCGTTTGTTCGAGAATGAGGTCTCATATCTCCTGCACGATTTTCCACCTTATTAAGGGTGTACTGTCTAGCGTGTCATTCCGCGTACAGTTTTTGGGGATCATGCCTGGGTGTGCGTTTGTTGCTATCTGCGAGGATACAGTCATTTGGCAACGGGCCCCGTAGTGTTGTCTGTCGTAAGTAAGGCAGGACAGCAGTGTCGGAGCCCACAATTCCTTCAGGGCTGACAAATGGCAGACGACGGGGAAAGGGCAGCAAACAAATGCTCGAACATGTCTCCCTAGTTGCGTGGTGTTGTGGTTGTGCGACAGTACGGTCGGGTGACGTTCGTGTTCTTCAGGTGGAGATTTGCATATACGGTTTGCATATAGCACTGTGTACGACTTTGAGAAAATTGGAGACAAGCGTGGATCCATCGGGGTTTAAGCAATGAGGTTTCTACAGGTGCGTCCCAACAATCTTACGACATGTGTTGTCGATAGGCAATACTAGTGGCAATACCTGCTAGGCTAACTGGTTCCCTTAAGTCAACTTGTGGTAGCCGACTGCTGTTTGCGGGTACACGACGCACCAACGGGTACCCGACGTCGGGCACCCAGCTTAAACGTTTCCAACAGACGATTTCAATGCTTAAAATGGCCAGCAGTATTGTTTGGTAAGGTTTCTACTTGCTTTCGCAGTAAAATTTCTCAATTCTGTCGCGGCGACATTATGAGAATCTTCTTCAATGTGCCATTTATAGCGGCTACAGTATGTAGTCTATCGGAGCATGTATTTCCGAAGAACCAGTCTTAAACAAGGTATATACTTTTTATCCAAAGCATTAATGAACACGACATTACGTCGTATTTAAGTTCATAAAATAAAAATGCAACGAAAATATTGAAATGTAAACACATACACAAAAATTGCATTACATCATAGGTGTCCAACATCCGTCGTCTCGAAGAGGTAGTGAGCTCCGGCAAGTAGGGTAAATTTTTGTGATTTCTAGAAGCTCATAATTTTCAGCAATTTTGCTATATTTTTTCTCAATTATTAGAGATTTGCACCAATTTTCACTATTTTGTCAAATCTGGCCAATCACTTTTGTGAAAAATTACATTGTGAACATAAGCAAACTTCTTTTGTGTTCGACATTTACAAATTGCAAAATGAAGATCAGGAACATGTTCGTTTGATCAAAAAAATTGAGAAGCCTGATACTGCTCTGATTAAGGTTTTCCGGTCTCCATACAAAATTAGAATCGGTCTTAATCGTAGCAGTTTTTAAATATGTTAGTAAAATAACAAACAGTTTCATTAAGTGGATTAGTGCATTTCATGGGTAAAAAAGTTTATTTACTGTTTTGGCGTAATTTATAACATTTCGTCACACAGTGCTCACAAATGCAGTTACATCCCAATCACAAATACTGGATAGCATGTAAAATGCACTGTTTAGATTTGGGTTTACTGTCTCACAAATATGAATGAGAGGATCATTAACCACCAGTATGCATATATAGGCGACTAATAGAAGCTCAGGCTAACTTACTGACAATG
Organism: Trileptium ribeirensis; assembly: GCA_030248225.1. Taxonomy (NCBI): domain Eukaryota; kingdom Metazoa; phylum Nematoda; class Enoplea; order Enoplida; family Thoracostomopsidae; genus Trileptium; species Trileptium ribeirensis. The sequence continues at coordinate 15,984 of JASANE010027716.1, forward strand.
TTGCATGTGTAAATAGCAAAATAGCCAGACAAATTTTTTGTGCTGTTAAATTACGCTCAAAAAGATATACACGTTTCCATTTTATATGTAACTCTTATACATAATCGAGTGAAATAGATATGTATACATACTGGACCATTTTTATTTGTAATATCAAGCACTAACTTTTCGTTACAAAATGTTTTTGTCTTTTGACTGCATATTTGTATGACTCGAAAATGAGCCACTCTGACATGTATTATTGTAATACGGTATTCACATCTTAAGCGTAGCAGAGATAACCTGTTTCACCATAATTATTGATCAGTGACATTTGAACTGGAATCTGAAGATACATATGGAAACACGCTCAGTTTGTGCAAAATTTAAAATGCTTTCAATATGGCGCTAAACATCATAACAACCAATACAAAATTGAAGGGATATAAAATTAATGAGCATGTCTACATTAGTGCGTTACGCAAAATATTTTAGGGCGGCAATGAACTTGGCCATATGAAAATGATCATGCTGACTAGGTTTTTATACGTCATCAACTCCTATCAATGTATACCTACATGTCAGCCAAGTTTGTGCACAATGTTGCTACTCGTATATTATGTATGAATAACATGTGTTTAAGCGGTTGTAAATAGGCCACGCTTACAGAACTTTTTAAGGAAGCCTACCTCTTGCGTCTAAGACAAGAGCTGACCATCATTTCATGGCTGAATTAAATTATGTAATGTCTAACAGACTCGAACCGACACGAGCAATCGAATCCGGATTGCATAATTTGCAGCACCGTCACGCAAACCAATTAGCTCTCTAGCCGTAGTTGCTACTATCTTCCCTAATAAATGAAGTGCAAAAGGCTGTTAAAAAGATCAAAACTGCAAAAGCTCCCTTTCCAAAAAAAGAGATAAGTCAATATGTTCCAACTTCCGCGGCATTTCATTACTGAACGCCGCTTTTAAAATCTTGGAAATAGTCATCGCGTACCGTTTCAAGAACCATCGCAAAATTTTCGCAAGGGAACATCATTGTGGTTTTTGTTTCGTTCGCAGCACTACAGATCAAATACTGAGCAGGCACCTGCTGCTAGAACATCTGCACGAGTATCGAATACCTGTGGCAGTTGCATTTGTCGACTTCAATGCTGCTTTGATTCCGTCCCTTGCCAGTCGCTGTACAAAGTAATGGAGGCCGACGGTATGTCAACCAAACCTGCAGTCTCAGGGGAGGATGTCATCGGGGGTAGGAGGTAGACACCCGCCATTTTTTGCCAATTTTATCCAATTTTTTGCCCATTTTACCCCAATTGTTGTTGATTTTTGCTAAAGTTTTGCGTAGATCGCGCGGCGGTGGTGGTGTGCGGAGCACCACGGGAGGATAGGTTGGTGCCCTCATGGGCGTAGACCAAGACCTCGGTGGGGAGGTCCGAGGGCTCGGGGCGAGTGGGATGGTAGCCATCCTGAACCCCTGGTTTCGTATGTATGATATATGTTAGACATAAATTTACTTATAATTCAGACTGGAATATCACATACATGATGTATGTGCCCATTTGAAAAACTTACACTAACGGAGTAACATGATAATACAGCCTTTAATCGGTAGACCCATAAACTCACCGAAAAATGTCTAGCGTCCGCAAAAGACGATTTACTTTTTGAATACAAACATTTCCAGCTGACTTTTGAAAGATATTGGACATGTATAATACTAAAGTATTCATGAATTGGAAAAATTGTACATATATATGTTTTTAGTGCAACTATTGATTATACAAATTTACAAAAATGTAGTTTTAACTCGAACGTCCATATCCACGTATTCGAATTACATCCGAGCGCTGACGTTGAGAAAAGTTTAAAATACTCATGATCGCATGAAGATGATCACGTGGATCACGATTGATGAGAAAGTAATACACAGCATCTCGCAAGAAACGAAGAAGGATTTGATCATTCGACAATCCTTCAGGCTTCATTGGACAGTCGCTAGACGCACCTTCAATCACCATGGCCGTATCAGACAAACCCTTACTAGTACTTCGCATTATTTCATGGTGAACTTGAGCCTGAAACAATTATATATGTGATTTTCGTGTGAAATTTTTGTTATTATGTTTTCAATTTGCGAGATATTTTATGAATATGTTATGGAGAACTTGAGCCTGAAACAATTATATATATGATTTTCGTGTGAAATTTTTATGTTTTCAATTTGTGAGATATTTCATGAATATGTTATGGAGAACTTGAGCCTGAAACAATTATATCTATGATTTTCGTGTGAAATTTTTATGTTTTCAATTTGTGAGATATTTTATGAATATGTTATGGAGAACTTAAATCCTTCACCGACTGTCGTACATTACACGAAATTATCATCAAAAATTAAAACCGTCAATACTGTATGTCAATATTCCACGAACTTGATACGCAAAAATTAACACCTTTACTGTCTGTCATATATATTTCACAAATTTGTTACGCATCTTAAGACTTTTACGATGTGTCACTTATTCCATGAACGTTTAAACAAAAATGACACCTTTATGAACGGTCATAACCCACGAAAATGCTACGCAAAATAAGTCTTTACGAACCATAAATTAAAAACTAGTTAAGTTTTGATAAATGTTAACCCTTTCACGCTCGGTTTGTGAAGTTCATTAACCGAGCAACAGCTGCTAAATAGCACAGTAGTTAACACGCAATGCTAACACAGAAACGACTTAGATAATTTTCACCATTTAGAGCTCTGTTACAGTGGCTGGCCGTTGCAATAGTTTTTTTCCACTGAGTTCATCTGTGTGTTTAGGCGTGCTTGAGAACCACATGAGTTTTGTTTAAAATAAGACTGTGTTAAACAAGATAACCGTCAGCATAGATTTTTTAACTTTCTGTTATATTCCTTTGAATATAGGAATTGCTGTTTTTGTACAAATTATTTTTCCAAAGTTTATACGCACTTTGGATTATCGTGAGAATATATATTAACAGCGCCAAATGCGCAGATACGAACTAATATATCTTATTTCTATAAAATCATGATATACAAATTAGACAAGACCAACCTTAAACTGTTCAACATCATGTACATCACCGCTGCCGAGGGAACCTTCGTACTGCGACCCAGCAGACCTCACATCCCACTCCTAAAACGTAATGAAATAAATTGATATCACTGTTCGATGAATTGCACATACGATTATGTACTTCAATATTACATGGCGAAGTTAATTAAGTTGCATATTTACAGACGACTGGGAATTTGGCAGAAACGCTTCATAATAAAAAATTGGCTATAAAAACTTTTTGTCAATACAATAAATATTGTCCCAACATCAGTGTGACAACAAGCTTAGTTCGTTCTGGCTTCGTTTTCTGCACTCTGGTCAACGTAACTTCATAATGTTCGAATTGTGCTGCTGCTCAAAATTTGTATATAAAAAGAGTTAGAAAACAAATATATGAGTTTCAAAAACCTGTTCATTACTGGACATTATTATTGGATAGAATGTTATTGTCGGAAACGAATCTTGTGACCAGGTGCGCACCCATGATTTTGTCTTGGGAGAGGTCCGAATTAACATGATAATGTCATGTTTGGTTCAGACAAATCCGGCTGGAGGGCGATCCTTGATAAAAAAATTTTGCTGATCAGGTCTTGGGGTCCTTGTGATGCGCTATTGCATGATTGCCCAAATATACTTTTGTAAAGCAGCACCTAAGCTATAATTGTATTCCTAACAATACTGTTTTTAATACTTCAATGTAAATTCTTCAGATACGAGACGTTACAAATCAAAGTAAGGACCTTCACAAACGTTTGTGTACAAATAAAATATTATTGTTGGAAACGAAATTACGCCCCCTGCCCAATGTCGTTTTCGAAAGCAGCTGCTAAATTCTTAACAGCACTGCTATTTGTTTGAATGTATGAGGTATAGTTTATTGGTGCAATTCCTGCATTTATTAGTGTTCAAATATAGGAACAGTAGCAGAATTTTGTATATTATAGTTATACCAACGTCAAAAAGTTGCGTTGACATTGCGTCCAATCCGGTCAAGTCCTGCGCTCACCATGTACCGTGTATAATGTTTTCTCTAGTTTTACACCGCATTATACGATTAGGACTCATATAAAATTGTACATGCGCTATCACGGCGGAGGGGTACCTGTAAATACCTATACACAGTAGTCAAATAAATCTCGACCCTGGATCCCCCCCCCCCCAAAAAAAACAAGAGTATTACACCTATTCCACAGGCGGACACTTTCTTCGACTTTTGTCACTAGTAAAGCTATAAGTGCGAACCCCGCTCGTTTTTAAGAGGAATGGTGCTTTATGTTAGCCGACTACATCGCGCTATCTACAAAATTAATATTGGCCATCTCGACCGACAATTTAAAAGAAATTTTGTTTGCAGTTTTAGTTATATCAATTTAAAACACCCACAATGTTTATTATTTAGCCCAATCAGACAGCGACTACTCAGACCAAATCTTCGACACTGGATTTTGATAGCAAAGCGTATTGAGATCACAAAAAGGAAAGGTATACTGTCTGAAACTGTATTTCGGAACTTTTGTTTAGACCCGACATTTTTATCTCCTTGCGAAAACAAGTCACATCAGCATATACAGGGAGGGATAGCTCAGCACTGCATCATAAAGTTTTATCATAGATTGCTTTAACAAAATCTAAAGCCAGATATACATAGGAATAACTAACTCAACGTTGAAAACAGACTTTTATTTAGACCCGACATTTCTATCTTCTTGCGAAAACAGGTTACATAAGCATATACAGGGATAACTCAACACTGCATCATAAATTTTTATCATAGATTGCTGTAATAAAATTTATAGCCAGAGAGACATATGAATAACTAATTCAACGTTGAAATTAACAATTTTTCAAGGCTAGTTTGAAAGCCCACGGATCCCAGCAAACACCCGGAAATCATTCGATGCAAAAACGAGTCTCAACACTGATCAACAGGCATTCTGCACGGACTCAGAGAATATAGAACAAATGTAAACTTGCTAAACATCAAACATTAAAATTCGTTTTATTTCGCACTATGTATATGTATTCGTATTCGGATAAGTTTGACAAGTTAACTGCACAGCACTTTCATTTGGTTAGCGAAATCCTGCAATCGAATTTGTAAACTCTCCAATAAGATGGCAGTTATAATACGCAGTTTCACAAATGGTGAAAACAATGTAACGCTCTTTGTGACAACTACCTAGAGTCTCAGCATCCTGCCGTGGATAGTCCACCCAACGTTATGACAAAATCTATGACTGAGAATCATTTTAAAACACCTGATTTACATACACACTTTCGTGAACTGGGAAGAATAGGAAGATTATAATGTCGAGATTGTGACACATAGACGTGTATAATAGACATGTTCGTTGCATTTATACACGCTAGCATTGCATATGGAATATTAAATGTACCAAATGTATATATATTTAAATGAAAAAGAAGGATATCGTCTCTGGTTAAAGTATGTATACATGCATAATCAAGCATTAAATCAATTCAATATCCCAAACGGTATGACTGGGTGCAGGGTTAGTACCATTAATAACGTTATCATAGATTCTGAACACAAATGAAGATATCATATTGTATGACATGAAAATATACCTGAGCGTTAAAGCATTTTCGATTTATCACAAAATCCACAGCTTTATAAAAAAGAAAATAACATAGTATTTGGTAACAATTCCTTTTCATGAGTCATTTTCTGACCATAGCAGTTTTTTTACATATCTAGGGTTCTTGAGTTGTCTAATTTGTTTTTTATTTCTGCCTCTTTGTGTCTTTCAAATAAGACGGATTAAAGTCCAGGTTTTACGGTAATTGGATTTCAGGGACCGAGATGCTTTTGTATGTTATAAAGATATATATCCGCAGAAGTCATATTTTGCTGTTAACTGAGTCATTAGCTGAATTTAAATTCTGATCGGATCTATTATATCGACCACCGACTTGTGAGAAAAATTTTTGTATACTTAGGGTTGGCAGCTAAATTTGCTATGTTACTGCGGTGTGTATTTTGAGATTGTTTTACATCAAAGAACGACATATATACTTCAATTCACGTTACGATATATTAAGGATCGTAATTCATGTAGATAGCGCATAAAAAGGGTTATAGCTCCTACGCTGCGATATAGCTATTTCATATATTCATGTGTGTATATAGACGTGTATATATTATTTACTAAGCGCCTCGGCAGGCAAATTCCCAACTATCGTAAAAATTGAACTTCTACAATAGTCGTATAAAGAAGCACAAGAGAATTACTGAACTTACCGCCTAGATATGTAATAAGTTTTGTCAATTTTTTAACCGCCAAAAGATGTAATTCAGAAATGAAAAGAAATTCGTTTGCGCAGCCGACACAGGACATAGGCAAAACTAGTCTCTTTTTGCTGCAAAGAATACAATGGGTTACCTTTTTTTGCAAGTCTGTGAGTTTGGTACAAAAATTACGTATTTTCCTCTAATTTAGTGCACTTAAGGCCCAACTGGACTTGGGAATACCTCCATATATATGTATATATATACTTAAGCTCATTCTCTTGCTGTTCTGTCACAAAATTACATGCATTAACATTTGGCTTTAAACTTTTGATATTTTTCAGTTTGTTCTTATTAATTCCGTTTCCCTGTACCTTTTGCGTGGTTTTCTCATTTTTATTTCAATTCCTCAGTGTGTCGAATCGAATGACATCCAATAAGACCTGAGTTAAAATAAAATCTAAAATAAAAAAACTTAACATTTCAGATTTTTGGTTTTCATCGGACTAATAGCGTGCACTGTTAATATAACTTTAGTTAATATAACTTTATCTACGGCTCGGCATGAGCAGTGAAGGATCGCGCTGGCCGACAGCCGGTGGCCTTGAACTAGCGCAAAGCGCGAGTTTGACGCAAGTTACACTTTGCATATAATATCACATTAAATGCTGTCTCAATTGAGATGGAACAAGTGCTGTTCCTTAAATAAAAAATAAAACTACGATTTTGATTAAAGATTTTTCAACATCGAAACCTGCAGCACATGCAATATAAGCTGAACTAAATTTGAAACCTTTGGAGCTAATTGAATTGAATTTTGTTCCATTTTTATAACATGGTTGAAAATTAAAATCGGCTAATCACAATATATTGTTGGGTAAGTGACAGGTCACTGTTTCATGTTGAATTTAAACAATTTTGCAGGTTGTGCCCAAAATCACCCAGTTTATAATATATTTCATTATACTGCTACAAAACCGCTGTGCAATATGTAGTATCAATTCGGAAGCAAAAGAAATTCCAAAAAAAATTTTATACAAACTTTCAATAAAGATGACACCCAAAAATACGTTGGTTTCACGCCAATCACTAACCTAGTTTTTGCTAGTATTGGTCTTGAATAACATCGGGAACTTGTCAGTGTTTTATCGGTTTCGTTCAATGATAAATGACAACAAAATATGTCAGAGGCATAGTGAGACGGAGTGTGTGACTCCTCCGCTTTGGCCACCAATCTTTGTCGTAGCACTTTTGAGTAATATATACCTACACCTTCAATTTTGAGTAATTCAATGCGCCCACGGAATACATGAATTGTCAGCAATGAGAAATTGCCATACATTTAGGTACACTGTTTCTAAGACCAAATCTATTTTCGGAAAAGTATTACAGCCTTCATAGTAGCCATAACTAAGGCTGGTACGGTGCTCTTAAGTTGGTTCATGTGTGCGCCCCGGCGATAATGAAAAGTGGCTCTTTTCATGAAGTTAACACTTAGTATCGAATTACTACGAGCAGGTCGTTGTAAAAAATTTGGTAAGTGAGTATGACACTCCGTAATATTCATGTATTTTACTTTGTCCGAAGACAATTTTTAGTTGATAAGCCGAAAAACGACTACATGATCAGATAAGGTAAAGTAAAAGTTTGCAAAGAGTGTGAATATAAGGCACGAGGATAATGTAAACCAGTGTTAAGTGCCAACAGCGTTTTTGGACTTACTCCTCGCTCCCAAAGGTCAAACTATATTATGCCTGCAATTTTCCAGTGTGGGGATATGTGGGATCTATCCGGTTTCAAAGGGGTGTGTTACACTACTGCTTTGTGTGGCGTATCAGTGGCAGCCGCAAGTTTTGAACAGGTTGGATCGCAAATTTACAAAGTGGAGATCTTAAGACCCCCAAAATTGAGGTCTAATGTGTTTTTAATTTTCCCTCTGAGTCAGGTAAGGCCAAAAACGCTTTTGAAATCTAATACGGGTTTACGCTACAGCTGAGGGAAGCGTGATACTCTTCTTTATGCTGGTATCCCCGCACAAAGTTAACAAAGTACGTGCATACACGTTTATAATTTTTTTACGTTTATTTTACGACAGCGAATATCTGCTATGGTTTGCTCATTGCCATCATTGCTCGATATCTTTCATATACCATTTTGTTCTACCTATTGCCCTAGTAACGTTTGTCTGATTCAAATTTAATTTCATGCCAAAATATAACTACCAACGTGAGAAACTGCAAAATATAAGGCAAATATAACAAAAATATTAATTCAATGATAAATGGGCAGTTAACGGTAATGCAGTTAATGTTAATGGGTAGTTAATGAGTGTTCCCAATGAAGGTATAGGGAACCAAAACAAATGCTAATAATATATACTGAAAGCACGATAGCGCAGTGTTAAGAAACAGGTTAGCTTTAGAACTGGCATGTACATGTCCTTTATTTACATTGGGCTGGTTGATTGAAGTCGTGGGCAGAGCTATGATATTCATTTCATGGAAAGAGAAAAGCGCGCTGTGGATAAAAACAATTAATCATTGCACAGATTATATATACGGACAAATAAATGTCTGTGACTGGAGTTGTTTATACAGAAATATGGATATGTATATATGATCTGAAGTCTACTTATTGGGGCAAACACGCCGAGCATGTAGGCTGTGTGCCGTCCTCAATATATTTTGCCGAAGCTAAGGTTCCTAAGTAAGCCTTATACTAAGCCTAAAACTAAATTAAAGAGCTGCTATCCCCGCATCTCAGGATCTAAGCTGATTCTTTTTGTGAAAATAGTGTTACGGGCCTTATTTTGACTTGGGTCATTTACTGTATACACAGTTAAGAAATGAACTTTGCACACATATCCTATTTCATGACCGTGTTAATAAAGTTTACCTCGTGAAGAACCAACTGAACGTATTGGTGTGATCGCTCTATTATTTAATTAACAATCCATTAAAAATCAGCGTCGCTATTAGAGATAGAGCAGCACCTTAAGGTGAATCGCAAGGCAGACAGACATTATTGGCACGTGTACCACGGCTGTGCATCATTTCGATCGGTTGACATACAATTTCAACTCTGTCCTTAACTCTACTATTGATATTTTGTAGATGGACAACGTAATTTTTATACAACTACATAGAAAATTATATCCTGCTATTGTTAAAACAAAGAGTAATGTATATGTTAGTTGTCGATAGGTGTTATACAAGCAATAGGGCCTTTTAAAAATAACAGCCTGAAACGCAAGCTCCATAGAGTACACCAGGGTACAGTGCGATACGTAAAACGATAAGCGGCGTGTATTTTACCGGTGATATATCTCGATATGACTGCGCAGGCTGGCCGGCATCATCAATATTATCATGCCTAAAGCCATCATCCACGGCCGAATCATCCACCGAAAACTTTGGTAGCGACTTTTTACGAAAACTGGGCAGCGACGACATGTCAACTGACTCAGTGTCGCATACGAGATCGCAAACCCGTTTTTGGCCGCATTTAGGACACTAGAATTTAGACATTTACCTAACGGGATTAAGTGCAATAACAAGCAACGTCAGACTAGGCAAAAATATTCACAAAAAGTTAAATTTCCTCCAAGAACTGTTCGTTTTACGCACAACTACCATCGCTGGTTAAGCCACGTAATATTCAAATAATAGATGACGTAGCTAGTACAAATGCTTTGACATTTGGTCATAACTTATAAAACGGAGGGGCGAATCGGTTTCGCCGCCGATAGATTAAAATGATGACCTACATGGTTCCAGTTAATTTTTTTGTTAATTAGATCTTTTTATATTTCTAATAAAATTATCTTTCTTCACAATTTAAAGCCATATAAAATTCACAATTTAAAGCTATATAAAATTCACAATTTAAAGCTATATAAAATGTAAATTGTGAAACAATAGTTGAAGCAGCACGTTTTCCTCTGGAGTCGCTTCCTCGTTAGCGAAGTTACTTTCAATAAATGCGACTGGGGTTCTGCGAGTATTAGTATAGTAAAAATTAAACGTAGCCGAATTTTTAACACTACTATGATTTATATTCCAATTGATTATACTTAGCAAGTGATGGAAGTAAATTCTTAAACAGCAATATTTGATACCGAAGACAGTCCCAAGAATAAATTTAGTATTCTTCGCTATCAGTAATGATACAAACTAAAGAATATTGCTAAGCACTGTCAACCTGACCTTTTTTGCTAACTTCGCGGTGAGCTCGTGTAGACATTCCAGTGTCTTGACATTAAAAGCACGCTTGATATGGTTCAATGTTCAGTCCATGATACCAATTTAAAATTTTTTTTGCCCTGACCACTAAAGCCAAAATAGAATGTAGACAGTGACTAGGATTATTGTAAATTATAAACTGACCGCTTGTGGCAGCTGCACTGCGAACGGATGCTGGGTTGTGGGTGTAGCAATGCTAGGCCAGTTTCACACAATTAACACAAGACAAATTATATAGGTTCATCACATACTTTTGTGAAAAATGCATCATGAACTTTTGCATATAACTTATGTTTTCGCCGAATATATAATGACGCGGGTTTTAGCGCATTTGCAGAATTTGACTAAGCTGGTAATTAGTAAATAGACGAAAAGTTTAATACTACGTAGTTGCCATAAACAAAAGAGTTTCAAAATTAAATCCTCAATATCTTTATTATCTATATCGTCGATATTTATCTATCCTTTGCCTCCAAGTTCCACAAACACTGAACCCAAAACCTAGTCCTAGTTACGTGATGGTAGTAGCTCATTTGAATTATCATATACTGTTAAATATTTACCCAAAGTAAAGAATTATCATTTTGTGACGCTAACTAACATATTTATTATATTTTGCCATAAACAGTAATTCCGAACTACCGTTGGGCCTATAGTGCGCTAAATTCGAGAAAAACACGCGATTTTTGTAGCAAAGCCGTAGCTTCATAGAAAAGAAGCATAACCCATTATGCTATTTTGCTGCAAAGATATAGTCACCTACTGGTGCATTTTCCTACTTAAGCTGAAGTTTACGACACCGGCGGTTCAACCGTTTTGTGATCGTTTCTGTATTATAACCTTGTGGCGACTACTATAATGGTATTTTATCGTATAGCTAGGCATGTAGATTCTCTTTCTGGTTTTGCTTGTTGTTTCTCTTTTTTAATTAGTAAAGTTCGACAATTATTACGCCGGTTGGAAATTCGGCGACCTAGGCGCTTAGTATATTTTATATCACTGTCTTAGCTAAATGATTCCAGCGACGACTGCTTGGAATACCCGGCGGCATGTAAAATTTTAGACTGCCCGGAATCGTAATGAGACACCGAAGGAGATCACAGTGAAGATATATTCACAAAACTGTGCCATATTTCTAGTTTTACACTGCTAGCTTTATAACTACAATATAATTTGAAATTATACCATTTAGGTAAGCATGACTGTAAACTGTGTTGGCAAATCGCTGTGTAATGTAGTACTCAAATAAATAGCAGTAATTTTTACAAACGGGTGATAGATTTTTCTCAGCAACAGGTGCGCCTTTAGAGTATAAAGTTACAAAAAATACGCAATTTTTGCAATAAATCCAGCTATTTACCATTAGTTTCTGTATCATATCATGCGGTGGACGTCCGGCCCCTAAAGGTGACATGGGCCGCTACCATTATAGGGTATCCATAGCTTTTGTTTTTGCATTTTTGTTCATAAAATAAGATTAATCTAACAATTCTTACAGCAGTTAGGATGTTTTTGACTGACTGGGGCGCCACTGTAGAGTATGATATGTGTAAACCTTGCACCAAACTACACAAATAATATGCGACTTCTATGTAGACAAGACACGTCTAACGCCTTGTTGTGTTGTACTATGAAACAGGCAACCATATATAAAAGGATCGACTGGAACGCCAAAATCACATAATTTGTTCAGGTTCATCAGGACAAAAAAATTTTAGCTACGCTATCATGTAGTACCATACAGCGGTTTCTATAAAGCATATGTTATAAAAAACACAGTTTGGTACCTCATGAAAATTTCAATTAAGCCTTGAGCAAAATGGATGTTTGGCTTAAATCATATGACAGTGAACAGCAACTATCGTAGTCATTTAGCCATTATCATAATATTTAATTGGAGTGTCGATATAATTTTGTATAAATCTATAGTGCTAAGTAGTAAATAGAATGGGCAGAAATGTCTCGACTTAGGCGAAGAAATGGTGTAAAGCTTACATTGCGACAGATGCATACACTAGAAGGTTTATGGCATCGAAAACTGAGCAATCTACGTTGCCCATTCATCCCTTAGCGTATTTTTGTCCTAGGTTCTCTACAATCGATTTGTACTAACTAGCCACTATGCGAAATGTGTGCAAAATGTCGTGGTTCCATTATGGCTGCATTGACTACAAGAATCGTAACAAATAACCAATTGTGGTTTATTGCTATTGTATACTTCAAAGTTCATTAAGTTATTAGGAAACGGGTGCTAATATACCGCTCGCGGCGATAGCAACAAAAGTTGCCGAAGCGAAATCCGTAAAGTGACATCAGCTGCGACAGCGACTCTTTTAGCCTCGCACAGATTTTACACGGGGCAACCTGCAGATATGTGGCCTTAGTCTCTTTCTCAGCAAGTTTGCATGTCACGGAGGTTTTCAATGCGCAAGCTTTTCTGATTATGAGACCTGCGTCGATGATCACGATTTACGGCTTCCATTCTAAATACGTCGTATAAATTATTGTGCAAACTTCAATGTATGCATGAATAAATGCATTTATGCAAATTTTTACAAATTTTAACGCATTTAATGTACGATTATATATATATCAAAGTAACACGTTATAACAAACATATGTATGTACGTACCTGTTCAGCTTTTGCAACCTCACGTCCTTTTTTGAACATAACCATGTACATTTCTTGATGTTTTTCTTCGGAGAGTTCATGTTCCGACTGTAGTTGTTCGATGCGTGTTTCCAATACCCGAATTGTAACTTGAGCCTGTTCGAGTTCTTCGCTCTTCTCACGCTCATATGTTGAACGTCGAAATTCGCTGGTGGTCGTTATCACATCGGTTTGTACACCCGTATTATCGTATGCCTTCGACGTTTCAGCTGGGTCTTTATATTTCGAAGCAGCATGATGTGACGAGGACTCGATGCCCAAGTTCTGCAACATTTGACAAAGATTGTCGGCTTCAGTTTCAATCACATCAAACACTTGAGGATAATTAGGTTCAGACATCGTATGTAGTTGCTCAGTGTCGCAAAACGTGGCGGGATTACTCCTGTGTCGGATGCGGCGACTTTGTGGCGTTAAAAGTGATAGATAATTATTATTACTCGTTTTTGACGCAGGGATGTCAACCATGCTAGCTTCATCTAAATGTGTTTGGGTGGATTTTACAGAACTGCGTTTTTGTCTTCGTTTGATGTTCTCTGGCTGAATTCCACTAGTATAGCTGCTGGTATGGCTAATCGCAGACGGAGCTGCCGCCATCGTGTTTTCCAAGGATAAATCACTCTGACGATTTTGATAACGCTCACGACAGTGATCCACTGAATGTTTACGTAACAACTGTTGGCGGCTAGCTGCTGTGTTGTTATCTGCAGCCGACGAACTGTTACAACCAATATTATTTACGTTTACCGAGAACACGTCGAGTTGAAACAGCGTTCCGTCGGTTTTTGGATGTGACGTTTGTGTCGAGCTTTCAACTGTTGGATTGATTTCAATTTGTTGAGCTGTGCTGCACTCAAATTGTAGTTTTTCTTGATCGGAGAATGAGTTCTCAGCAACGTAGAACGATGTTTGTGTGCATGACTCTGAAAATTTCAACTCTAAAGGAGGTGGAGTAGCGTTGATTTGTGGTGATGCGCGTTTCTTAGGCTCTTGGTCCCGGTCGTGTCGTGCGTCTGAATATGGATGACAGTTTTCACACGGATTACAACTGGTTGCTCCACTGTCCGTTTGGGCACTAAGTTCGGCTGAGGCTGCTATTTGTTGATGGTACGATGGTTGTGCCTGAACACCCCTGTGCTCCAATGACTGACTATCCGTCTGGCATAAAGAATCTGTCATAGCTGTGGGGGGCTCGGTTTGACACCGTACGTGCTCAAATATTGTTATGTCCGTCTGAGCGAAGCTAGATTCGTATGCGTTTTGATCAGTTTGACATAACGCGCTCTCTAATTCAATGGTAAGCGACTGTGTTGCAGCTACCACTAAGTCCACAGTATCGGTTTGAGAAAATGTTTCCAATAATGATTCTTGAGCATAGTGTTCGCTATCAGTTTGTGAACTGTTGCTGACGTGTATACTATCACAACAACTGATGTCATAACTGGTTATTTCAGCCTGATTTGCTTGATGTGTTTCTGTACCCGATGCTGCTATAAACCTTCGATCAATTTCGGTACATATATCAGCTGTAAACATTTCGGTGAATTGTGTTTGTGAGCCACTACTAATATTAAAACGACGCCTTAATTCGTCATCTGTTTGAGAGACTGAGCTTTCAACACGTGCTACTTCTAAGTTAATCGGTTCATTCGTGGTTTGAGAACCACAACTGGCTGCAGCGAGCGAAAAATCCTGATATTCGACTTCAGTATATGTCGTGGTCGTGAAAAGTTCGTTAAATTGCGTCTGTGATTCAACTGATTTACTAATAATATCGTCCAAATGGTTCTCAGTTTGTGAAATGTTTAAAATATTTGCAGCATCGAATGTATCAGAATTACGGTATTGCTCCTCCACCAGCTCCGTCTGCAAACATATATCAGTCAGTTTCATTTTCATTGAAACTGGAAGGTTTATATCTTGCTGATCGGTAGAACTCGAAGCAGCTTCTGGAAGGCATGGAAAATCGTACAAATCGGTTTGCGACCACGTATCGGTGAAAAAACTGGGCGGTATTTTAACGCCTCCATCTCTTTCGCCTTTCTTAGTTCTACATAAACCTTCAGAATTAGCTAACCAAGATCGTGGAGTCTGAGTGGATTCACATTCTGTGTCATTTGGTGAACTAGCCAACTTTATTGATCTTGGCATATTTTCGGCTCGTTTCCTAAAAGTAAACAAGCAAACTAAAATGCAGTTAGTTTCACGCTCAGCAAGGGACAAAATATTAGACATTTTAGTGTTCATATTTGTTGTTATAGCAGACAGTAAAACGGTACAAACAGCTAAAGGATAATTTCAGCCAAATATAACTAAAACCGTAAAAAACGCAATTACGTTGGTTATGAGTGAAATAAATAACTTAATAATATCACTCATAAACTTATTAAAATTTAAAATTCTTCATAATTTTTATTAAAGTCTTGGCTTGAGAACCTACGATTATATAATAATATCACAGTTATCTATTTGGCTAAGTTACTTTAAGAATACCAAAAAGTGAAGTGAAACGAGTTTCTAATCGTCGTGAAATCATACAATCAGAATGCGGTTGTGAGTGGTGCCACAGTCGTCCCGACAGGATTCTACTAAAATGAAGCAGCCAAAAATTTTAGAATTCTGGACACCGCGAGCCAAGTATACTGAGTTTACATTGTCTAATTTGACAGTGACTTATTTATTGAAATCAAACTATTGCGGATTCGCTAAGTTTAGTATCACCTATATGCAAAACGCTCACAAACTGTTTTAAGCGACAGCAGCATAAACTGCTATCACATTTCAAAGTTTAAGAAAATCCGAAAGCTCATTACCTAATACTGAACCGTTCATGGTAGCGATATAGCCGATACATACACATATACACCACACTCAACTTAAAGTGTTGACCACAGTCAGAGCCAGCATGCCTATGCAATATATACTATATTATACATATCTGAATACAGGAACGGCGATCCCTAGAAATGGTGGTGGATCAGCATAATTTTTCTTTAGTTGTTATA
The DNA here is from genome assembly GCA_030248225.1 of Trileptium ribeirensis. Classification (NCBI taxonomy): domain Eukaryota; kingdom Metazoa; phylum Nematoda; class Enoplea; order Enoplida; family Thoracostomopsidae; genus Trileptium; species Trileptium ribeirensis. The sequence goes on from JASANE010027716.1 coordinate 32,215, forward strand.
CCCGGATCTTGACTTCTAGGGGGATGCAACCCGCTTTCCTCCTTATAATCGCCGCCCATGTCGAAATATCAAAAACTGATCAATACTGGCTTCTCCAACGTGGGGTGTGGGGGCCAGGGCATTTCAGGCACCCCCTGGCAAAAACGGGTTCCCCAGTTGGCGCTCGCTGTCAAAATTTTTTGCTTCCTCGCTAGAAATAAAGTCTTGACAAAATATTGACAATAATCCCTTCCTGAGGTAAAAAATGTGATCAAAGTAAGTACAAAATTTCTTGAAAATTTGTTCTTGACTTCAGTAGAGTCGTTTTTCTGAAATCAATTATTAACATTTTTACCTTTATCGCTAAAAATGTTAAATTGTGAAGATTTTAGATTGCGAAGCGGGGTGTGGGGACCACCGATACAACTGGTGGTGTGGGGGTCAGTTCACACCGCTTGCAAATTCTGGTACCCAATAGTTCCAAAGCATGTGCCCCGTGTTTCGTTCCCTCCGCAAAATTTTACTGGAACGGAGAGGCCAGCAACGTAATTTCTAAATAATAGAAAAATTTTGTTTTGTATATATACGCTTCGGCATCAATAATTTTCACTTCGTATTCACGCAGAAAGACCGATGATGGAGTTTCTATTAAAAGCACTGGTACCACATGCATTGAAAGAATGTATTTTTGCAAGCTTATAATGGATTTTAAAAATCAACGTTGTACTTTTGGAACGGCAGTGACGCTATGACAGTTTCCGACGTTTGTCGAATTCTGCCCAAGGGTTGCAGTGGCGTCACAAGCTCTTCAAATCTGGAGGGGGATCCGGTCGTTTACTTTAATTTTGCTATAACCCCACAAGTTAATATATTCACGTTTGTGAGTAAAAAACGTTGGAGGGGCCGCCCATCACGGCCACTCCTTTTGTGTGACCCATATAAGCTTGTGCATTACTAATATTTAATGCTGCTGTCCAGATTGGCCTTTTTTCATAATGTATTTTAACTATTTAATTATTACACATTCAATTTTATTCCCGGACGTTGGCGTCCATTCGTCCTTCAAAAACGTCGACAATTATGCGTTGTAAGTGTGAGAGATAACTTGCCTACACTTGGTCGACGCTATGAAACTACTTCGTAAAATAAATCATTATGAATAATGAACGACCCAAAGCGCCACACTAACTTGTGGAGCAGTAGATTTATATAGCCAATGGAAATGAAGTATATATACATTCATAATAAAACGCATAGTTCATAATGCCTTATCTCTAGGTTCGTTGTGCACTGTGACGATGGCTCCTTAATGTGCATTATTGCGCTTTTTTGAGTGCGAAATAAACTGACTCTGTCGGCTGCTGCTCTGAAACGGCGTAAGATACTTTTTAAAAGGTCTTCTGAACGTCGACAACGCTTTTCGTAAGGAAATTTATCTATTATAACCGTTTTTAACTAAGGACTTGTTTTGAAACAGACTGCTGTAAACTGTGAACAAGACAAAACTAATGACACATTTCGCTTAAGAAAAATACCTTGATCAATTAAGGGGTATGAGATTAATGGCAGTGCATATCCTATAGAGGCATCGCTGAAAAGATGGTGGACCCCTTGCCTGAATTTCTCCAAATAATCCAAAGCATAATAACACTCAAGCTGTGTGTAAAACGTGTTCACAGAATATTTTTCCACGGTTTGGCTTATTTGCAGAATGAACAAGTTTTACTAAAACACTGGGAATTTTGCTGATTGATGAGCTTCTCTATTCCCAAGTGTTGTTGGGTCTTTAGTGGACTAAAGTGGATTAAATACGCAGTTTTGTAGTAAATACATACCTTTATAGAAAAGAAGAATAAGATATAGTATTATTTTAGCAAACATAAGTTTCCTTCTACCCCTTTTGCTACTTTTGGCTGTCTAAGCTAAATTTGCAACGCCGGCTGTCGAAATGAGTTTATGCTCGTTTCTCAACCGTATATTGTGGCAGTTACTACAGCGCTCTTTTATTTCATAGTTTAGCGTCAGAAAGGCATAGTTTCTGCAACGTTTCTGTTGTTTTTCCAATTTTAATTAAAGTAAAAGTTTCGTGCTGCTTGCGAAATCACAGATCGACGCGCTTGGTAAGTATTTCGCACTACCATTATTAATCGCTAAATTATTAAAAATACACCATTTTTGTATTAAAACTATTGTGTTACAGAAATAAAATACGACGACCCATAATTATAGTGCTTTGTAAAAAACATATAGTTTCGTTGTTATGCCTTTTATAACAATTGGCTATATCCGAGCTAAAGCTGGAGCGAAAACGGTCCAAAAGAACTTCCATTAGTTTATAAATATTAATTTCTAGAGCTTAATATTATGGCTGTTTTTTATTACACAGCTGGGTGTGATGGCCTATTCAGGTTATGTTTTTGCCTTATTATTTTTTCAAATAACATTTGAAAAAACTTCTTTCGAAAAAACTTCTTTTGAAAAAACATTTCCTGAAAAAAATGCAAGTCCAATTTTAACGGTAGTTGAGAATTCGCCGACCGTTGCGCCCTTGCGTTATACACAATAAATTATTTGCAATAAATCTGCATGAAAAACCTTGAATTTTGCTGATTCATTATTGAAGAAAGTACATACATGGTAGGCGAAAATGATACTTCGAGTAAACTATAGCCAAAAATGTCATCTTTATTCAGTATAGCCAAAGTATATTCAAAGTATAGCCAAATCTGTATTTATAAGCAGCCCTGGCAGTCGAAGTATCAAAGTACGAAAATATGCCCAAAATTGTTCTCTCTTTACCTGTATGGAGAAATCAATGTGATAGTACGTATATTGTACGAAGCCCATTTTATATATACTTGTCTAGAGTTAATGGTTATCTGCTTCATCTCGAAAAATTTAGTGTCAAGACGAGTGTGACATTAGATGAATAATATTTCATATAACTCCTATGAATTTGTTTTACATATGAACAGTCAACTTACCGATTGAGTATCAAAATAATGAGTATATTTTTGCAGATATAATATATATACTAAACACCTCCAACCTTTTTCGTCCTTCTTTATAAATGAAAGCTTTATGATATGACATTGTATGTTAACAATAATTGCCACATTTCGTTTTAACGAAAAAGCCAGAAACCTCTGTAATCACCCAGCCCAACTTAAATGACTATATTTTATTAATAATGTGTTCTAATACAACCAAAATATCCTGCAAAAAATGAAAGAAAAATAATAACTACTACATTTATATAAACAGGAAACATAAAAATGCTTTCAATAGTTGTACAAAAAATAAAACTTACAACTTTTCCGTTGAGATTTCAAGCGCTTCTTTAAGAATCGTATTTTCGGCTTCAAGTCTACGTGATTCAGAGTCAAGCTTGTCGCGCGTTTTGCTGAGTTCCACTGTTGACATTTGCAGTTCTTTCGACAGTTGATCCACGCGACGATCTAGCTCAACGGTTTGCTTCATTAGTTGATGATATGAGCGTTCGTAATATTCGGGCGTCGGTGCAACGGGGGCAACTTCTGAAATACTTTTTAAGTTGTAACAATGCTGCAGGGAAACACAGAATCATGTCAAGTTCCCCCGCCACCCTATAAAGGAGAGAGAGAACTTGACATGAGTACCGTAAGGCAAAAATATAATGTTTACTTGTGGGCGCACACTTAGTCTTAGACTTAGCCTTAGGGAGGTAAAACGGTACATGATATTAGAGGCGGAAAACTTGACATGATACACTAGGAGGAACTTGACATAATCCAAACAACACAGCATACAATTACGCAGCAAAAAGTCTTCCAAAATTAAACATTCTGCTTACAGTAGTGTAAACAGAACCCACTTTACTTAATGCCTGTCACAGTAATCGAGGCACTATTTTCTAAAATGATGGGCCTTTATAATTATTATTATTAACCAACCAAAAACATTGGAAAAAATTTTGTCATAAACATGCCTAAATTTAAAGAAAAGCTTCTAAACTGCCTCAGCGAGTTGGTTCGAACAGTACCGAAAATGAGATCGTATTTTCAAAACTAATTTTTTAAGCTATAGCTTTTTAAGCTATATTTTTTTTAAGTATAACCGAAAATACCATAAATATGTTTTAAACATTTACAACGCTGAAAACTAATAACGTAATATAAGAAGTCTGCACGCATCTGTAACAATTAGATGGTGTCACTTTGCTGGGAAAGCGTAATTTTAAAGCCACATTATATACATACATAGCTTAACTAATTTCTGTTAAATACGGCGATAACGATATTGCAACCTCTGTGTTAAGTCGAGATCGGTTAAGTGCTATACTAAAGTTTCGTTTATAAAATAATGCTTGATTTACGTCAATTGACGTGCCTCAGTGACTTCCGCAAGTATACAGTAAGGCATGATCGAGCTATTCAATCTGCGCCATGTATATACGTATGCTGACCGAGCGATATATCAACACATTGTTGGCACGGCATCCATGCAAAAATTATATAACTTATTATAGTTTGTAGTGTTCACAAGAATTCCGCCGGTACCTGCTCACTGTATAAATCGATAATGATACGAAGTGTGCTTAGACCCTTTCTGATTTACCCTTTATAAAACATGGTGCATGGTCTTAGCAATGATATTCGGAATAACTGCTTACCGTACATAATGTACATGTTTTTCCTTGGTTTTACATTGTGTAATAAACGTGGGAGTGTTAGACTGAACGGTTTGAGGTTTTGATTTTTTATACATTAGAGCAATATTGACTGCTTTTCTAGAAGTATTAGTTTACAAGTTCACGCTTTATAACAGTCACCAGTTCCAATAAAAATGCAGTTGCTGACTAAACGGTATTAATATGATAGTGGATATTAGGTACTGTTTTGTTGGAATACCGTGTATCAGTGTCAGTCGCGTTGTAAATATTATATAATCAACGAACTGAAGTTGATACTATAAACTGCTGGAAACTTTCCCATACCGCTGAACAATGGCTTCTTAGCATCATGTGTACATATATTGAAACCTGAAATAAGCTGCCGTTATAGAAGTTTTTCTTTGTTTTGTTCCATAAATAGCCATAACCTTCGGAAACCAGTAACAAAAATAATATTACAAAAACGTTTCTTGTTTGACTAAGTCAATGGATGCTTGAAAGAAAACATGAGCGCTTCATTATTTTTTATAGATTGTCGGTTAAAGTGTTACTAATGACAAACGTCACATGACTTACCGGTTATATGAGCCAATTTAAGAATGTCATGAGTGCTGGTCTCAGGTGTGGAAGATGCCACCGACGACGAACGTGACCCTTGTTCAGCTGAGTCGGTCGAAAATCGATTAACTAACGATGGTGATATGCTTCTTCTGCTGCCGTCGTTTCTGACATTACTTGCCGCTAATTTCACTGATGCCCTTGCCTCGTCTCTGAGATTCTGGTTGAAATTCTGACTCGGCTGTATTTCGTTGTCATCACACAACGGTAGTCGACATGTTGCTGTTGTGAAACTGTCTTCGGTTCGCGCTAGTGATAACTGTTCATAATCGCTGCGCTGTTTTGATGGCATATCTTCGCTACTACCGTGATAAGCGGCATAATAAGCTATGAGTTTCGGATCGAGATCCTTGAGTAATGGCACCGGTTGCGTGTCCACATTTTCGTCGGTAGTTTTAGATGCAACCAAATGAGACACCAGTTGGTTCATTTCGTTCGATGTTTGCTCTCAAAATAGAATTACACATAAATGATCGCTTATATGAATATTTAAATTTTTCAAAAACTTGGTAATCGTTATAGTTTCATTCAATTGATTTAAGAGGATATATTTTTGTGGTATAGGCATGCATAAAATTCTTGAGAACAGACAAAAGTTTCTGACCTAAACAATGCTAGACTATGTCTATTGAACAAACACAGCTGGAATGAAGTCACACCTAAGCCTATCCCACAACTGCCCCAAGTCGCACCACCCGGTACACCGATACGATTTCGATTTTCAGTTTGTACATATATATAAATAAGTAAGTATGGGTAGAATACAAGAAATTATGCGATGAACGCAAACATCGTATGCTTTCATTAATGTGAGGCTCTTATCCGTTTTTGATTCAACATTTTTATAAGGATTACATGAATCCCAACTGTAGCACTCGAAACAATGAAAAGCGGAAAAAATTAAAACTTCCCATAAATGGATCTATTACATTTGGCATTTACCATGTATCATTAAAGCGGTATTAGCTGAAAATGCTTACCACGCAGTAAGGTAGTTTGCTAGACTTTACGTTAAGCATGACACATCATAGGTGCACTATTCAGACGGTATCGGATTGGTGGTTGATTATACTGGAAACAAGTTGATTTTATCTTTTCCAGAAGCAAGTAAGGCCACAACAGTAGTAGCTGTTAAATGATAAATTCTAAAAGCCAGTTATTACCTTCCAGAGATCGGTACCGGTACCAGTACTAACAAATTTTGTCTCTATTCATCAAAGCAGAAGTGCAGCTTGGACTTACACCACCCAATCTATTGGACTTGTCAGTTAATTTTCATGTTTATAGAATTGCTTTGTGAAACAAGTGCTGAGACAGAAATATATAATTTGTAGGACACGTCTACCTAGGGTCCACAGCAGCAAAAGAGCTACATATGAGTGTCGCATCTCATATTCGAAACGAATGAATTCCAGGAAGGGCATGTCAACTCGACTTGTTATGCAATTTAGCTTAGGTTAAAAAAGTCAGCTTTTAATGTTTTTGTGATTAGGTAAGCTATAGAGACGAAAAATTTTTCTGCAGACTTCTCTTGACTTTTGGGTTCCGCTATAGGGGGCGGGGGCTTACGTTTCATGTCCTGCCGTTGGCCCTGTTGGCCACCCCATGCCCCGAAGGTTTGGCCCCTTACATTTTTGATTTTAACACCGAAAAATTTGATATCTAACCAACATAAGGCGCGATTAGACCGAATTCTAGTATTTCGCACATCTCAGTCATAGAATACAGTAATACTGACGTAGACACGTATATAAAACGACACATATATGTAAATATATATATTATATACATAATATACATATATAATACATAACATTAATATAGAGTATATGTATGTATATAATATCTGATGCATAGAATATTTGCCCCCCCCCCACTCCGAACTCAGGATCAGACTCTATTGTCAGCGGCCAAAACCCCGAGGTTCGGAAAAAAGCCCTCACCCCCCGAACTCGGGATCAGACGTGACCCCGAAAGTTCCCCTATTGTTCGAGATCCACCAGAACCCCGAGGTCCGAAAAAAGCCTTTAACCCAAAATGTTTACCGTATATACTTTTTAATCGTCATTATATTCACTAAAAATAATATTCAAATTTACCACCGTTAATGAACTAAACTGCCGAAACTACACTGCTGTGTGTTAAACTAACAACTTTTTTATGTATAAGGATAACATAAAGGTATTTTGTAGCAAACATATGATCTCCTTAATATTTTTTAATCATCTAATATTTACTAAAAATAATATTTGTTCCTTTTATTATATGCTCAAGCTAATGTTCGACGGTGACAGTACAAACCAATTCCGATTTAATATCAGTAAGTAATATCTCACGGCGCGTAAATCGTCGCTATTTTTATTACATAACTGGTCGTCTAAATTTCTTAATGAAGTTTTGTTGTTGTCACAGGTTTAGTTTTCGTATTTGATCAGCTGTACATCAAACGCCGTTGCAAAAAAGCTGTAGATGTAATTCGTAAGATACCACATTAATCGTTCTAACAAATTGCTTAATTACAGGTCGGATTAGCTATAAACATTAGGAACCCCATTTTTAGGCTCGGACGTTGTCGTCCAATCGCCCGTCAAAGGTAGTGCCAGACCTGCGCTGTGAGACTTCGAGAAATCCCACTTTGCCATTTGGTTCTACGAAAAAATCTGACAACTTCATGCTTAAGAATATCCCATTAAAATACACTGTACATAAGAATAACATGTCGATACATTATTAAATAGGCGAAAATTTACAAATTTTTTGCTTTGAATATATATCTTCAGCTCAGTCATAAAGCTAGGAGGCTTGAATAAAACTGTAGATTTAGGCATATAGCGCTTGGCTGGAACTTTACACTGCAGCCAATTTAATATTATGCTGTTGCTGCTATTCGCCGAATTTCAAGCTAAGTTGCTAGTATTTTGGTCAAAAGTTTAAAGTCAAACCATAACACTGTGAAGCGTATTCCTACAGGGAAGGTGTGCGCGCTGCGTGTAGGAATTTCTTATTCTGCTTTAAATATTTACACCACCTCTTTTAGATTATTATATTTTTAACCTACATGGATATTCTGCGGATTAAACTGCATCGTATACCTATTGTGGACTTCGAGTTCCGTCAACCTGATCATACTTACCTGTTAATTCGAAAGGTATTATAATTACTCAAAACCTAAATTGTTTTAATTGCATGTCAGTAGTTAGTTTTAATCGATGTAAGCCGTGCATACTGTAAATTGCTGTGATACATTTCTTTAAAAGAAAAAGGGCTCTCATTCTGATGGTACATCAATACAGTATTAATGACCCACAGCGCTACTGTACCTCCAACAACAATACTTGTCTGCTTCGCTTTCAATTCGCATTAATTCAATTCAAATTTTTACGGTAGCGACTCGGTAAAAATTTTTGTTAAGGTGCAACAGTAAAAAAGCTACTTTACATAAGGTTAATGTTATATAAAACCGAAAAAAAGCTGCAAACCACAGCAATTATATATATCAATAATCGTACCGATTTCACACGATAGCTGAAAGCTTGACGTCTCAAGAGCTTCCCAATCGGCAGTGTCCGATGGATAACTGAGATCGGTTGACGATGACGACGCCGTAGTACTGCCTTCCGCACTAACCGATCCTGAATCTTGCTCAGCGCGCGTAAGCTGACCAGCTACTGCCTTCAGTCGCCGACTGCTCCTTGCTAAACGTTCTTCAAATCGCACACGCTTCGCTACCGCAGCAGCACTGGTCTCAGTACCAGAGACATTCCGCAACGATCTTAAGCGACTATCGCGAGAGGCTTTGGATTCAGCTAACTCGGCAGCAAGCGCTTTGAGGTTTGCAAGAGCCCGAGCATGCTCACTTTCATGAACATCAAGACGCTCTTTCAAATTCGCAAGGCCATCTTCGGCACTACGAAGCTCGCGCTCGAGTATTCGAATGTGAGCTGAAAAACAGGTGTTACATAACATCACTCGATTTAAAAATTTACCTCATCGACATATTACTGCCATTGATTGCGTCGGTTGTTCATAATTTGTTCGGTTGTTGATTTATAATGTATGATACGATACTAGTCTTATATCTTTATCCTACTACACTCGTCAGGCTACGGTATTATTTACGCTTCTAATAAACAAGAATTATAAACTACAACAACTAAATGGCAGTAGTTATGCGTTTATTTTTAGATTGACTTATATACAGAACCGCCAGGCGCTTCGCCGCAAAAAAGGGGTACACTTGATTGGTTTTAAGCCAACTGCATTCAGCGGACATTGCCGCTGGGTGCATTACCTCAGGTTGAAGACAGAGTGAAATTTATGTTAAAATTTATGTCTAAATACTTGCTTCTGAGACGTGTGAATCTATGTATAACAATATAAACTTGTATAAAAACGCGAACTGTTTCAGTTTATACATTTCAATTTCATAAAGTATGTAGAATGAACAAAATCAAAATAAACAAAAACAAGAAAACTAACATGAAATGCAAGCGCAAAAAGGTTAAAGAATATATGTACAAAGTAGAACCAAAAAGAAAACTACAAATTTAAAGAAAACATGAAGCAGACATTCCTTCTTCCGTAATGATCCGATCAATACAACTTAATGATCATTATTGCTAAGTGTACTTGTATATTGGTTGCCTGAAATAAGGTTCACTGCAATATCTCAAATTAGTTAAAGGTTTTTAGGTTCTGCCAACAAACTCTTCTTACAAAGTAACAAAACAAAATAGTGGACCCGAAGTTCACATGTTTAGCACAACAGTAGTGACTCAAAGCTGTTGGAGACTCATAGTTTTAAACAGTCTAAATGACCACATCAGACACTCCCTCGTTAGACCATGTCTGTCCATATTGTAGAGTTAATGTATCATTAATTTCGGTTCTTTTCCATTATCCAAAAATGGTCAGATTCTCGAAATTTTGGTTTTTTTGTGATCCTCGAGACCTCCCCTGATCATTTTAATCAAAAAATACAATTTTTAAAATTTTAGATTTTTTCGGTTCCCGAGGGTCCCTTCTTGGAACCCAAAATTTTTTTCTTCAAAATTAGATTTTTACCCACCTTTCGACGCGGCTTGACGAGCTGAATCGAATGATGATATTTTGGTGCTTTAGACTTATATAACCAAAAACTAAAATTCAGATTCATCATTACAATCTGACAAAAATTGCAGGTGACTGTCCCCTTGAAAAAAATGGGGGATACACGTCCTTCCCGTGGCGACGCCATTGACAACCGCTGGGTTCCGACTACATAGCGAAAGTATGTCGGGTTAATTTCACAGATTTTTATGCTGTGATTACAAAACTGGAAATCGTGATCCGATTCACTCGATCCGATTACAAATAATATTGAGTTTACATTTGCGATGACATGTGTCATGGTAAAATTGACGTAGCGGGATTAATGTCACCGAGCGCTTTTTGATAAGTTAATGAAACAAACACAAGGCACTGACATCCCTTTGATACTATTGTGCTTTTTAAATTACAATTCAAACTATTACGTTTATATTACAAAGTTAGTTGATGTAAAGTTGGTTATGTGGATCCAAACATATCAGTTCCATCATACATCCTCATCGGGGGTAAGAGCAGGTCACCCCTAGCAGCCCCGACCCCCCTCCCCTCCCGACAGGGAGTCTAGCCCCCGCTGACGACGCCGAAGGCGTTAAACACATTAGCGGCATCATCCTTCCTCTGCCGACAGGTTTACTCCCACCCACCCACCCCCGCCGACGGCCGGCCCTTCTACCGCCCCCCTCATTGGACTTCGGACCTCTCTCCATGTATAATTAATATTTATGTAGCGTACGGCCAAGCAAAAAGGGCTGTTATATACTAATCATTGTGCCCTAGTCTAGAGCTTATATCCTCATCCCTGAGTCGGCCAGCACGCCGAATCAAATCCGAGCCGTTTGCGTTAACAGTTGTGCTCACTAACGATAAAACTATGACAGCACGGTTGCTCGGATCATTAAGGCTTTTCAAAACGCGAGCGAATAAAAATACGTAGCCAAACACACCACTCAACGCCCTGAGTTAATGCGCTACATGGTTTTGTATAAGGTTGCCACAGAGTAACCACACGCGCAAAATAGTTACAGCTATTCTAATGCAAAATTGCTGGACACAAAATAGCCAAAACTTGTAAAGTCACCATTATTTGCAGCGTAACCATGGGCGCATTATGCTACTCAATAGTGGGGTGCCGCTACGGCATAACTGAGGAGACCGTGTGAAAGTGCGCTTGTATAACCATCACCCTTGTGCTGCAATAATGAGCATAGCCGTATATTATGAGCAGTCATGTATGCGTCAGGCTTGTGTGCTGTTTCAGGCTACAGCGCTACTTATGCTTTATATGATAGAAATGGTATAACACTATCTTTCAAGCATCGACTAAATATATAATCTTAGCATAAGCTTAGCTTGCTTCCTTCACCGTATCAGAAACTTTTGCCCGATGGCGAATTTAAATTAAATAGCGCGGTACTGAATAGAGCCATGGATTTGTATCGAGCATGTGACAGCAGTAAACTAGGCAGACACAGGCCAAGTACACATGCCCACAGGTGGGTATGGAACGGGGGGTTGGTTACCGATAATGTCAGCTTCCTCCAAGAAAATAAAAAACCTAGCGTTATACCCCTTGGTGATTATCTACTACCATCCCACTCCCCGCACCGGTCTGTTTACCTGTGATAGATACCTGCGGGCATGTATGGCATTTTTACCACGACGGGTAATATACTAAACAGATCGACAGTTGGATCGTAGACATAAGTTACATACTCTATTGTATTAATGTGCTTTCAGCATTACTTGGAAGGTGGGCAGTTTGACACCAGTTGGTAAGTTTACATAATACTAAAATATGAACCAAATAATTATACGCACTCCTATCGTTAAAGCCACCGTGTGGTTTTCGCATAACCGTGCTTGTTGGAAATATTTAAGTGCCGCTGCACTGTGTTGTAGTGGTTGCAAATTCAGGACTTTTCTTTTAGCCCCCCAGCCAGAATTTGGTCAATTTTGAAGATTTTGATATAAATCGATTCAGCTCGACGAGGCGGTTCAGAAAATGCTCATTTCACCCACATCCCTGAAATTTTTTTTCGACTTTTTGAGACCCCCTTGGGAATCCAAAATTTTTTTATTCGGAATATGGTTATGTTGGATGCAGTTCGTCTTGGTTTAGTGAGATAAATCTACTGGTGTGTATTTTATTGAAATCTATTTTCACCGTTAGAAAGTTATAAGGGTCCCAAATAACCCTGAGGGGCTACGTTATAACGTTACAAAAAAGAACAGCTTAGAGCGGGGGTTCGGGGGGCGGTAGCCCCCGACATAGGCTTTTAGGCTTAGTGTATGTCTCATGTAAGAACCTTAGCTTAGGCTAAGACTAAGGATTAGTATATCGAGAACGGCAATTGATAGCAATTGATAGCAAAATCAGTTCTGTATCATCAAAAATTTACCAAATTCGGGCTGGAGGAAAAGAAAAGACCCGCAAATTCCATGTGACAACATTGCAGGTGTAGACCATTTTCAGTAATTAAGGTATTGACAATCAACAACAGAATTAAATTTCGCACAAAACTGTGTTTCCTGCTATTTTCATAACAGGATAACAAGTAAATATACTAACAGTAAAATTTGACATTTTTTCCATTTTTTTCCGAAAAATAACCGGTTTTTTCCGGTCCGACTTTTTTCCGGAAAAAACCAACCCTGAATAGAGCACGCTTAAAAGTGAAATCGCTTATGACAAATGAAAAATTCACTATGAAAGACATTTTTCTATAATATCCGCCTTTATATTTAGTTTACCGTGCAAACAAACATTTCACTCCTATAAACGCATACACTAATAGCATTCTGCACTACATTGTAGGCAATAAATAATTATATGGCGCTAGCTTACCTTCTCTGTCGTTGATAATACTATTCATCGCTCGAGTCTTAGCGTTCGCATCGTGGCGAAAATTTTCAAATCGCTGCTGAACGGCAATCAAATCCTTACGCATCGATCGAAGATCGGTTTCATAGCGCGCTTTATTTGTTGTTAGTTCTTGTTTCCAAATCCGTTCAGTCGCTGCGATATTAGCAGCTGCTGCTGCATTGGTGGTACCCGATATGGGATCCACCGTACCACCTTCAGATGCTGCAGCTGCATTGCTATAATAGTCGGAGAATTGATTTTGAAGCTGAGAAATTCGATCAAACAGCTGCCGTTTATCGTCGTCTAACATATCGATCGCTTCCAGCATCAATCGCTTGTCTTCGTCAAAAGCTCGCCGCTGGTCGGCTAGTGCCGTTTCCGCATGGCGATGCTCGCCTTCGACGATTTTCAACAACGATTCTTTTTCATTCAAAATACTCGACGTTAGCCTTAGCTTACCACGTAAGTTTTCAAGACGTGCCTCGTAGCGATCGCGAATTTCGACAAGACTGTGACTGAGCGAGCGAATTTCCATTCGGTCGGTTTCGATTTGTCGTTTCAACAGCACACGCGAGTTGGATTCGACTTCTTGGGGAAGGTAGTATTGCTTTACATCGCCTCTAACCCTATTGTCTGTTTCAACTGTCATCGGACCTTCACTACGCCTATACTGTACTAATTCTTCCAACTCAATTTTCAGCTGAGACACTTCGCTTTCACGCGCATCAAGTCGACGTGTCAACTCTTTCAAATATTCGACATTACCTTTTTTGTGCCGCTCAGCGTACAGCTCTTCCTGTAAACATCTTGTTTCGCGTTCGTAGCGCAAGCTTAAATCAAACAACTCCTGCTTTTTAATTTCCAAATTCCGCTGTAACTCTCGCACAAAATTAACACCGTCGTCGTCAGGCCATATTTCGCCCGACAAGCTCTCTATTTTTGCCAATAATTTATCTCGTTCTGCTTCGTATGACGCTCGAACGACCTCTAGCTCGCCGCGTAGCTGACTTAATGCAGTTTGTGCCTCTGTTTTTTCGTATTTTGCAGCCTGAAATCGGCGCTCTAAGCTTACAACTTCTTGCAACATTCGACCGGTACGGACTCGCTGCTCTGTAGCCGCTTTCGAGCTAGTGTTGATATTTTTCGATGTTAATTCGGTGTCACTTTGAGAAACTATTCGCTCAGGTGATCGCACAATTTGTTCCCGTTCTTGTTTCAAAGTGGCCACTCTTGCACAATCTTCCCTACGATAGAGTTCTAGCTCAGCGCAGACCTGACGATGAAGGTGCTTAATTGTACCGAGTTCAGCACACGCTTCCTCTAGTTGAGCAGCGACAAACGCTTTCGAAGCCTTTTCGTCGGCAAATTTATCACGAACTGTTGTTAGCAGCGATTGAAGTTGCACTTTGTCGCGCTGATACCATTGACAAATCAGCTCCAGCTCTAGCTTTTCCGATTCAAGGTCTGATCCAAGCCACTGAATAAGTTTTGCGCTTAGTTCTTCTACTGGTGATGGTAAAGCATCGATAATATCAGCTGTGACCAGTGGCATGTCTTTAATTTTTGCCATTGTTTCCGCTAGTTCCTCGTGTGCAGCCAGCAGTTGCAGCTCTGCCGTTTTATTCACTTCTTGTTCATCACTGGTTGCCAAAAGCAAATTTCTGATTTCCTCAGTTTTCAACTGCTGTATACTGCGTTCTGGTTCTACTCGTTTATCCGTCTGAATGCCCAACGACAACTCTGGACATGAACGCTGAGGTGGCGAACCAGCATTAAGCCCACTAAGCGCTGGAGTAACAGTCGCGTTTTGGTTTTTCCGCAGTGCGCTCTCCACCTTAGCCTGGATAGATTCAAGATGCGAGCGCAAGGATTCATTTTCGTGTAACAGACGAAGTGCAATATTTTTAGCACGATCACTTTGTATAGCAGCAGGATCTGTAATCTGGCGAATTTTAAACTTCTGAGTGCTCGGATGAAGCACCGTGCTTTCATTATTCGCGACTGGCTCAGGTGAGCTATTCACAGCTACCGGCCGGCGTTCGGGACTTTTTGTAATTGAAATGCCGCTATCAAGCAGTCCTTGCTGGCGTGCACCTTCGTCATGATAGTACATAAACGTTATGTCTCCAACACATTGTTCCGTAATAACAACTGAATTCTTTGCTTCTTGTTCTGGACGGTCGTATTCTATATTTGAATCAGTTTCAGCATAGACAGAGATTTGCTGTTCCGCAACATTTGCCGTTGTGGAACATGTTTGCCCAGGTGCTTGAATTTCAAACATAGAGTCCAGTCGTCGAACACGTCGTACACCAGTTGTTAGCTTTGAGTCGTTGTCTGTATCACCAAGTATAGAGGATAATGCTGCCTTGAGCTCTGGATCAAGCTTTATTCCTTGTACCGTCACTCCGGTAGCCGACGAACCGAATGCGATATGGTTTCTTAGGAGGTTCAATCTCACGCTCAAGCCGAGCAATAAATACGTAACTGAACCAAGTACGGA
>JASANE010027717.1:0-16543 GCA_030248225.1 Trileptium ribeirensis
TTAGTAACCATTTTAGGTTCTCAATTTAGCCGATTGAACTTCTTCAAAATCTTAAACTTTATTTATGCACCATTTCCAATATAAATAATTTATGGCTATTTTTAGCAAATATTAAAACCATAGAACCCTTTATTTCTTTCTCTAGCTAGCAAAAACACGGAAACTCTCAAAATTTATAAATCACAGCGTTCAATATAAATTACATTTTGATGTGTTATTGTTCACGCACTTGGTACCCAGCGCTTTCACATTCATTACATGCCGCGTAAGCACAACCGTTTTTATTGCATTTAGCACAGCCGAAATCCTATACACCCAGCCTAAATTTCTACGCACAACTATCCTGAAAAAATTTTGAAGATTTGACATTCTACAATTTGGTTGGCGGCGAGAAATGCGGAACCTCCTGGGAGGTAATTTTTGAAATTTTTAATGAATTAAAAATTCTTCCTATAAATTCTTTGCTATATTTTCTCCTATTTCTGGAAATTTGCTAAAAAATTTTCCTAATTTTACTATTTTTGTCTATTTTCATTCTATTGCTGCTATAGCAAGAAACCCAGTCAAAATACTTCAAATTTTTTGTAGGCGTAGGATTAGCGCTTAGCCACTTTTTCATGTAACTCATAAACCAATGAACGGAGTTAGTTGGCTTTGGTTTCGATTCAAGTTACGAACTTGGTTCGAATGATACATAAAATTATATATTTGAAGAAAATATTTCTCGAATGTTTTCGGTACACTAATGACCTAAAAATAGAAAATATTTGTCCTAAATGGTAATTTTCTGAACCGCGTCGTCGATCTGACTCGAGCGGACCCAATTATCAGGCAAATGTGTGTATAACGGAAAAGACCCGTTTGCGTTGTATTGCGTTACTAAGTTTGAACAAATTTTATCTTTTTCTGTTGCCACGATATAAACAAAATTGAAGCACCTTGGTGACCTTTAAATGGACGCATCAATTTTGTAGGAGTAAAAACATATTTTAGGTGGGTCCCACTTTGTCGGTAGGTGTGTAAAATATTGTGGTCCAGATCCTATGAGTCACCGCGGCTCTTGGGTCACTGCTCGATGACCCATATCTTTTCCTCGTAGTGGTTACTTACTATTCTGTGTTTCTAGTAATACTGTACATCGCAAATCGTATCCTTAAATGTATGACGCTGATTTTTTATTCATCCAAAAAAAAACCCGGCAGTAGATAGTTACTTGTTCACATTTCGACTTCTTCATTGGCGTTGCCGATTTTGTTTCAGCATTCAGATGTGTCTAGAACGTCACGCCGTGTAAGCTTATAATCCTTAATTTCAACGTGGCGCTATTTTTTATTTAACCTTCACAATTGTATCTAAGCGAAACGACAATCGGTATCAGCTTCTATTCCCTGAATATTTACGTTTTACATGTAACAGAAATTTGCCATGCAAACATCAATTTTGCAAACTCGTATCACCTTGCTTTCATCTTTCGTATCCGGTTTCAGAGACCAGGTTGATTTTACTAATTATACAAGTTCTGTTCTGAGTCAAATAAATGGCGGAATATCATTGTTTTGTTTTCAGGCGACAATTGTAGTTGTGTTGGCTCATCTTGCGGTTGTTTTCGCCGCTGTCACAAAACACAAATGTGATTTGGAGCTGGACGTCGCAATTGTGCTCGGCGCATCCACATCAGACGATCATTTCAAAATTGTGCGTTTAAGCTCATGGGCCTATTATTAATTATGCATTTCCGGTTCCATATACAATTGTTTTTTGAGCCAGGCGTATTTGTTCCATCTTTTCAAGTCTTATATATAGCTGGCTGTCTGCGATATTTTATAAACTTTATTATGTAAAATACCTAAGCATAGTTGTTTGACAGCGCGTCGGTTGAGCTGCAAATTTATCTCTGTCCACATAGCTAGAAGGAATTTGTAATCAGAGTATTTTACAGGACGGGTTGATTTCAGTTTAATACAATATGTTTAATACCGAGCGCACAATATTGGTTAGAAAAGTTTTCAACATCAAAACCAAAACACCGCAAGATACATAGTATATCTATATGATCCAATTTAAAACTGCAATCGTATATTCAACTATGCGTAAAAACTATTTAAATCATTACAAGAAGACTTCTTTTTGCTCAATAGTTCCTCGTATTTCTGGTATTCGCAACTGTGTAATTTTAACAGACATGATTATTGCTCATTTTAGGTAAAAGCGTACGCTTCAGCAATCGTTATGACTCTGGAAAAATCTACCAAAACGAACGTAGCAGTCGTCCAAGCCAATGGCCCAAGGCCGTTCGTTGAGTTCAGCTTTGGCGACGCTCTATCTCCTAAAGATCTTCATACCGCATTTGCAGAAATGACAGAAATGCCTGGTCCTCACATGGGCAAAGAGTAAGTTAGACCGTAATTTAGTGGATGACATGTATTTTTGTATGAGCGAAGCAAGTCCATTCATACAGACACACCAATATAATACAACTATATAGTTACTGTTGTGGACGATATAACTTTCCAGTAAGATGCTCCGAGAAAATATACTGAACTATATAGTTATTGTAGTGGACAATATAACTCTTTCCGTAAGATGCTCCGAGAAAATATACTACAACTATATAGTTATTGTAGTGGACAATATAACTTTCCAGTAAGATGGTCCGAGAAAATATACTACAGCTATATAGTTATTGTAGTGGACAATATAACTTTCCAGTAAGATGCTCCGAGAAAATATACTACAACTATATAGTTATTTTTGTGGACAATATAACTTTCCAGTAAGATGCTCCGAGAAAATATACTACAGCTATATAGTTATTGTAGTGGACAATATAACTTTCCAGTAAGATGCTCCGAGAAAATATACTACAGCTATATAGTTATTGTAGTGGACAATATAACTTTCCAGTAAGATGCTCCGAGAAAATATACTACAGCTATATAGTTATTGTAGTGGACAATATAACTTTCCAGTAAGATGCTCCGAGAAAATATACTACAACTATATAGTTATTTTTGTGGACAATATAACTTTCCAGTAAGATGCTCCGAGAAAATATACTACAGCTATATAGTTATTGTAGTGGACAATATAACTTTCCAGTAAGATGCTCCGAGAAAATATACTACAACTATATAGTTATTGTAGTGGACAATAACTTTCCATTAAGATGCTCCGAGAAAATATACTACAGCTATATAGTTATTGTAGTGGACAATATAACTTTCCAGTAAGATGCTCCGAGAAAATATACTACAACTATATAGTTATTGTAGTGGACAATAACTTTCCATTAAGATGCTCCGCGAAAATATACTACAACTATATAGTTATTGTAGTGGACAATATAACTTTCCAGTAAGATGCTCCGAGAAAATATACTGAAAGTATATAGTTATTGTAGTGGACAATATAACTTTCCAGAAGAGCTCCGGAAAATACTACAACAAAGTCGGGAACTCCATTCGCTCCAGAAAATATAGTAGTTGTTTTGTGGGTTCTTTCATAAGATGCTCCGAGAAAATATACTACAACTATATAGTTATTGTAGTGGACAATATAACTTTCCATTAAGATGCTCTGAGAAAATATACTACAACTATATAGTTATTGTAGTGGACAATATAACTTTCCAGTAAGATGCTCCGAGAAAATATACTGTAAGTATATAGTTATTGTAGTGGACAATATAACTTTCCAGTAATTTGCTCCGAGAAAATATACTACAACTATATAGTTATTGTAGTGGACAATAACTTTCCATTAAGATGCTCCGCGAAAATATACTACAACTATATAGTTATTGTAGTGGACAATATAACTTTCCAGTAAGAGGCTCCGAGAAAATATACTGTAAGTATATAGTTATTGTAGTGGACAATATAACTTTCCAGTAATTTGCTCCGAGAAAATATACTACAACTATATAGTTATTGTAGTGGACAATATAACTTTCCAGTAACATGCTCCGAGAAAATATACTGTAAGTATATAGTTATTGTAGTGGACAATATAACTTTCCAGTAATTTGCTCCGAGAAAATATACTACAACTATATAGTTATTGTAGTGGACAATATAACTTTCCAGTAACATGCTCCGAGAAAATATACTGTAAGTATATAGTTATTGTAGTGGACAATATAACTTTCCAGTAATTTGCTCCGAGAAAATATACTACAACTATATAGTTATTGTAGTGGACGATAACTTTCCATTAAGATGCTCCGCGAAAATATACTACAACTATATAGTTATTGTAGTGGACAATATAACTTTCCAGTAAGATGCCTCGAGAAAATATACTGCAAGTATATAGTTATTGTAGTGGACAATATAACTTTCCACTAAGATGCTCCGAGAAAATATACTACAACTATATAGTTATTGTAGTGGACAATAACTTTCCATTAAGATGCTCCGCGAAAATATACTACAACTATATAGTTATTGTAGTGGACAATATAACTTTCCAGTAAGATGCCTCGAGAAAATATACTGCAAGTATATAGTTATTGTAGTGGACAATATAACTTTCCAGTAAGATGCTCCGAGAAAATATACTACAACTATATAGTTATTGTAGTGGACAATATAACTTTCCAGTAAGATGCCTCGAGAAAATATACTGCAAGTATATAGTTATTGTAGTGGACAATATAACTTTCCAGTAAGATGCCTCGAGAAAATATACTGTAAGTATATAGTTATTGTAGTGGACAATATAACTTTCCAGTAATTTGCTCCGAGAAAATATACTACAACTATATAGTTATTGTAGTGGACAATAACTTTCCATTAAGATGCTCCGCGAAAATATACTACAACTATATAGTTATTGTAGTGGACAATATAACTTTCCAGTAAGATGCCTCGAGAAAATATACTGCAAGTATATAGTTATTGTAGTGGACAATATAACTTTCCAGTAAGATGCTCCGAGAAAATATACTACAACTATATAGTTATTGTAGTGGACAATATAATTTTCCAGTAAGATGCCTCGAGAAAATATACTGCAAGTATATAGTTATTGTAGTGGACAATATAACTTTCCAGTAAGATGCTCCGAGAAAATATACTACAACTATATAGTTATTGTAGTGGACAATAACTTTCCATTAAGATGATCCGCGAAAATATACTACAACTATATAGTTATTGTAGTGGACAATATAACTTTCCAGTAAGATGCTCCGCGAAAATATACTACAACTATATAGTTATTGTAGTGGACAATATAACTTTCCAGTAAGATGCCTCGAGAAAATATACTGTAAGTATATAGTTATTGTAGTGGACAATATAACTTTCCAGTAATTTGCTCCGAGAAAATATACTACAACTATATAGTTATTGTAGTGGACAATAACTTTCCATTAAGATGCTCCCCAGAAAATATACTACAACTATATAGTTATTGTAGTGGACAATATAACTTTCCAGTAAGATGCCCCGAGAAAAATATACTGCAAGTATATAGTTATTGTAGTGGACAATATAACTTTCCAGTAAGATGCCTCAAGAAAATATACTGCAAGTATATAGTTATTGTAGTGGACAATATAACTTTCCAGTAAGATGGTCCGAGAAAATATACTACAGCTATATATTTATTGTAGTGGACAATATAACTTTCCATTAAGATGCTCCGAGAAAATATACTACAACTATATAGTTCTTGTAGTGGACAATATAACTTTCCAGTAAGATGCTCCGAGAAAATATACTACAACTATATAGTTATTTTGTGGCTTCTTTCCAGAGATCTCCGAGAAAATATCTATCAGCTATATAGTTATTGTAGTGGACAATATAACTTTCCAGTAAGATGCTCCGAGAAAATATACTACAAGCTATATAGTTATTGTAGTGGACAATATAACTTTCCAGTAAGATGCTCCGAGAAAATATACTACATCTATATAGTTATTGTAGTGGACAATATAACTTTCCAGTAAGATGCTCCGAGAAAATATACTACAGCTATATAGTTATTGTAGTGGACAATATAACTTTCCAGTAAGATGCTCCGAGAAAATATACTACAACTATATAGTTATTGTAGTGGACAATATAACTTTCCAGTAAGATGCTCCGAGAAAATATACTACAACTATATAGTTATTGTAGTGGACAATATAACTTTCCAGTAAGATGCTCCGAGAAAATATACTACAACTATATAGTTATTGTAGTGGACAATAACTTCCCATTAAGATGCCCCGAGAAGATATACTACAACTATATAGTTATTGTAGTGGACAATATAACTTTCCAGTAAGATGCTCCGAGAAAATATACTGTAAGTATATAGTTATTGTAGTGGACAATATAACTTTCCAGTAATTTGCTCCGAGAAAATATACTACAACTATATAGTTATTGTAGTGGACAATAACTTTCCATTAAGATGCTCCGCGAAAATATACTACAACTATATAGTTATTGTAGTGGACAATATAACTTTCCAGTAAGATGCTCCGAGAAAATATACTGTAAGTATATAGTTATTGTAGTGGACAATATAACTTTCCAGTAATTTTCTCCGAGAAAATATACTACAACTATATAGTTATTGTAGTGGACAATATAACTTTCCAGTAACATGCTCCGAGAAAATATACTGTAAGTATATAGTTATTGTAGTGAACAATATAACTTTCCAGTAATTTGCTCCGAGAAAATATACTACAACTATATAGTTATTGTAGTGGACAATATAACTTTCCAGTAACATGCTCCGAGAAAATATACTATAAGTATATAGTTATTGTAGTGGACAATATAAATATCAAGTAATTTGCTCTAGAGAAAAATATACTACAACTATAGAGTTATTGTAGTGGACGATAACTTTCCATTAAGATGCTCCGCGAAAATATACTACAACTATATAGTTATTGTAATGGACAATATAACTTTCCAGTAAGATGCCTCGAGAAAATATACTGCAAGTATATAGTTATTGTAGTGGACAATATAACTTTCCACTAAGATGCTCCGAGAAAATATACTACAACTATATCGTTATTGTAGTGGACAATAACTTTCCATTAAGATGCTCCGCGAAAATATACTACAACTATATAGTTATTGTAGTGGACAATATAACTTTCCAGTAAGATGCCTCGAGAAAATATACTGCAAGTATATAGTTATTGTAGTGGACAATATAACTTTCCAGTAAGATGCTCCGAGAAAATATACTACAACTATATAGTTATTGTAGTGGACAATATAACTTTCCAGTAAGATGCCTCGAGAAAATATACTGCAAGTATATAGTTATTGTAGTGGACAATATAACTTTCCAGTAAGATGCCTCGAGAAAATATACTGTAAGTATATAGTTATTGTAGTGGACAATATAACTTTCCAGTAATTTGCTCCGAGAAAATATACTACAACTATATAGTTATTGTAGTGGACAATAACTTTCCATTAAGATGCTCCGCGAAAATATACTACAACTATATAGTTATTGTAGTGGACAATATAACTTTCCAGTAAGATGCCTCGAGAAAATATACTGCAAGTATATAGTTATTGTAGTGGACAATATAACTTTCCAGTAAGATGCCTCGAGAAAATATACTACAACTATATAGTTATTGTAGTGGACAAGATAATATACAAGTAAGATGCATCGAGAAAATATACTGCAAGTATATAGTTATTGTAGTGGACAATATAACTTTCCAGTAAGATGCTCCGGTAGAATATACTACAACTATATAGTTATTGTAGTGGACATTAACTTTCCATTAAGATGCTCCGAGAAAATATACTACAACTATATAGTTATTGTAGTGGACAATATAACTTTCCATTAAGATGCTCCGCGAAAATATACTACAACTATATAGTTATTGTAGTGGACAATATAACTTTCCAGTAAGATGCCTCGAGAAAAAAATATACTGCAAGTATATAGTTATTGTAGTGGACAATATAACTTTCCATTAAACTTTGCTCCGAGAAAATATACTACAACTATATAGTTATTGTAGTGGACAGAAATTTCCATTAAGATGCTCCCGAAAATATATACAATATATAGTTATTGTAGTGGAATATAATTTTCAATAAAGATGCTCCTAGAAAATATACTACAACTATATAGTTATTGTAGTGGACAATATAACTTTCCAGTAAGATGCTTCTAGAAAATATACTGCAAGTATATAGTTATTGTAGTGGACAATATAACTTTCCAGAAAGATGCTCCGAGAAAATATACTACAACTATATAGTTATTGTAGTGGACAATATAACTTTCCATTTAGATGCTCGCTAAAATATACTACAACTATATAGTTATTGTAGTGGACAATATAACTTTCCAGTAAAATGCTCCCTAGAAAATATACTACAACTATATAGTTATTTTTGTGGACAATATAACTTTCCAGTAAGATGCTCTATAATATACTGCAAGTATAGAGTTATTTAGTGGAAAATATAACTTGCCAGTAATATGTTCTAGAAAATATAGTGCAAGTATATAGTTATTGTAGTGGACAATATAACTTTCCATTAAAAAACATGCTCCGAGAAAATATACTACAGCTATATAGTTATTGTAGTAGACAATAACTTTACATTAAGATGCTCCGCGAAAATATACTACAACAATATAGTTATTGTAAGGGATAACTTTCCAGTAAGATGCTCCGAGAAAATATAGTGCAAGTATATAGTTATTGTAGTGGACAATATAACTTTCCAGTAAGATGCTCCGAGAAAATATACTACAACTATATAGTTATTGTAGTGGACAATATAACTTTCCAGTAAGATGCTCCGAGAAAATATACTGCAAGTATAGAGTTATTGTAGTGGACAATATAACTTTCCAGTAAGATGCTCCGAGAAAATATAGTGCAAGTATATAGTTATTGTAGTGGACAATATAACTTTCCAGTAAGATGCTCCGAGAAAATATACTGCAAGTATAGACTTATTGTAGTGGACAATATAACTTTCCATTAAGATGCTCCGAGAAGATATACTACAACTATATAGTTATTGTAGTGGACAATATAACTTTCCAGTAAGATGCTCCGAGAAAATATACTACAACTATATAATTATTGTAGTAGACAATATAACTCTTTCCAGTAAATTGCTCCGAGAAAATATACTACAACTATATAGTTATTGTAGTGGACAATATAACTTTCCAGTAAGATGCTCCGAGAAAATATACTGCAAGTATATAGTTATTGTAGTGGACAATATAACTTTCCAGTAAGATGCTCCGAGAAAATATACTACAACTATATAGTTATTGTAGTGGACAATAACTTTCCATTAAGATGCTCCGCGAAAATATACTACAACTATATAGTTATTGTAGTGGACAATATAACTTTCCAGTAAGATGCCTCGAGAAAATATACTGCAAGTATATAGTTATTGTAGTGGACAATATAACTTTCCACTAAGATGCTCCGAGAGAATATACTACAACTATATAGTTATTGTAGTGGACAATAACTTTACATTAAGATGCTCCGCGAAAATATACTACAACTATATAGTTATTGTAGTGGACAATATAACTTTCCAGTAAGATGCTCCGAGAAAATATACTACAACTATATAGTTATTGTAGTGGACAATATAACTTTCCAGTAAGATGCTCCGAGAAAATATACTGCAAGTATAGAGTTATTGTAGTGGACAATATAACTTTCCAGTAAGATGCTCCGAGAAAATATAGTGCAAGTATATAGTTATTGTAGTGGACAATATAACTTTCCAGCAAGATGCTCCGAGAAAATATACTACAACTATATAGTTATTGTAGTGGACAATAACTTTCCATTCAGATGCTCCGCGAAAATATACTACAACTATATAGTTATTGTAGTGGACAATATAACTTTCCAGTAAGATGCTCCGAGAAAATATACTACAACTATATAGTTATTGTAGTGGACAATAACTTTCCCATTGTGCTCCAGTTCTCGCTTTGTTTTCCCTCTTTCTAAGATGCTCCGAGAAAATATACTACAGCTATATAGTTATTGTAGTGGACAATATAACTTTCCAGTAAGATCTCCGAGAAAATATACTACAACTATATAGTTATTAGTGAAATACAACTTTTCTTGTTAGATGGTCCTAATAACACATACTTACTTTTTTTTGTACATATCTTTCCAGTAAGCGAGAAAAATATACACAACTATATAGTTATTGTAGTGTACAATAACTTTCCAGTAAGATGCTCCGAGAAAATATACTACAACTATATAGTTACTGTAGTGGACAATATAACTTTCCAGTAAGATGCTCCGAGAAAATATACTACAACTATATAGTTATTGTAGTGTACAATAACTTTCAAGTAAGATGCTCCGAGAAAATATACTACAACTATATAGTTATTGTAGTGGACAATAAATTTTCATTTAAGATGCTCCGCTAAAATATACTACAACTATATAGTTATTGTAGTGGACAATATAACTTTCCAGTAACATGCTGTGAAAATATACTACAACTATATAGTTACTGTAGTGGACAATATAACTTTCCAGAAAGATGCTCCGAGAAAATATACTGCAAGTATAGAGTTACTGTAGTGGTACAATATAACTTTCCAGTAAGATGCTCGAGAAAATATACTACAGCTATATAGTTATTGTAGTGGACAATATAACTTTCCATTAAGATGCTCCGAGAAAATATACTACAACTATATAGTTATTTGTAGTCGACAATATAACTTTCCATTAAGCATGCTCCGAGAAAATATACGAGCAACTATATAGTTATTTGTACATAACTTTCCAGTAAAATGCTCCGAGAAAATATACTTCATCACTATTTAATTCAATTGTAGTAAACAATTTGAATTTTCAGTAAGATCCTCCCAGAAGTCCACGTTAGTTCGGGCTACCCCTCGCGCACATCCTAGCAACTCTCTGACAGTGGGCCGTGGATTGGACGACTGCGCATTGTTTGGTTATTTGTCGGATTAGGGGAACAATAGGATCGGAGGAGGCATTCGATTTGGCAACGAATGGGAAAAAACTCAGCGCTATTAGTTGAAGCCAGCACAGCTTGCTAACCTTGCCCAAATGCCAACTGAGAGGATCAGCGGAATGGACCATCAAACTCGGAAGCTATACCGGACATGCACCAACTACCAGTCGAATATCGATCAAACTTGTCTTACGAGACGCCAGTTTGCGCGCAGAATCAATTTCGCACATGCTTGCCAAACTTCACATTGCTATAAAAATCAATTTCGGTGAGAGGTGCATAATGCGAAAAAGACACTACGAATAAACGCGATACTTTAGTAAAACCCTTCTCGAGCAAAAGCAGCTAACCTATCCATGTCATGAAAAATGGCAGTGTTACCAAAGAACCATTAAATCTCGCAACGTTCGTAACCTTGTGTACAGAAAAATGGTAAGAAAGGGATGACTTGTAGAGTGTGACTTAGTATTTGGAGTGTGAGCACGAGAACTTGTAGACGTAAAACAGGGTCACTTTTACCTCAAAACCTGTCTTCCAATAGAAGTGTCTTAACTGTCGAATAAAGCAGCGATTTGTATGTCTTAATGTCTCCAAACGTCTTCCGAAGCGCTGCCACCTGGAAATGGCACCTGGAAAAAACAAACAAAATGATTTCTGACCATTTTACCTCCTCTCCCGAAAAAACTGAATAGGATTTTGGAGTCGAAAATACCTGGAAAGACATGAAACAAATATAACGGCCGTGAGCATTATTTACACCCGTGTAATAGCCTTTGCATTCCATGTATAATTCATATGGTAGAAATGGTAGACTATATCTTCCAAGGTATAGACGAAATTATAACTGAAGTATAAACAGTCTGCTTCTTTCGATGGCTTCAGAACTTTCGCCCTATGTTAAATTTATATTAAATAGGAGTGGTACTGGAGAGACCCATGGATTTCTTCTGAGCATATAAGAACAGTAGGAGGGGGCATAGATAGTTAGCTAATGCATGCCCACAGGTGGATACGGACCGGAGAGTACCCCCAACAAACGCCGCCCTCAAACCAAACACCTACATACCTATGTGTGGTTATCCACGACCATGCCACTCCCGCAAGGTCTGTTTTACCTGCTGGGGTATAGAAACTGTACTTATGCGATAATCACCACGACAGGTTACAAACTACAGTCCACAATTACGAGACTTAAATTACATACTCGTACATACATATATACATATTGTATTAATGCGCTTCTAGCATCAGTTGGAATGTTGGCAATTTGACAACAGCAGTTAGTAAGTCTATACATACAATGAAATTGAATTTCTTTCATGTCTCCAACTAAATAATTTATATGTATTTCGTATTGATGTAGCCACCATGTGGTTTTTATATAACCCTGCCCTTTTGGAAGATTCAAAGTGCTGCTGCACTCTGCGGTTGCAAATCGATGTGTCAATGTTAATTCAGACCTTTTTCAGTAATTAAGGCATTAACAATCTCCTGCTATTTTACGCCGGACAGAAAGCTTCGACTTTTTCGATTTTCCCGCAAAAACCACCCGCTGCCACCGTATTGAAAGTTCTGTTTCATTTTTATTTAGTTACCGGACGATATATATCAAAGATGCAAATGCAAACCATATATATATTTACACGAATTGATTTAACATAAAGGCTCTCGAAGATAAATCTTACACAAATGATTTTACAGTGTCGTAACGTAAAAACTTAACTTTATGCGGCGTTCATGTTATAATGTCCCCTGCATTTGGGAACTTTTGCCCTTGTAGTCGCGACCCTACCGTATAGACAGTCAGGATCACACCCATAGTCGGAACTCAATTGCCGAGGGTGTACAAAAACTAGCTCTTCGTTATCCAGCTGAATTTCGTCTAATTTTTAAACTACAGATAAAAGAATTTTTGTACCAATCGATTTAGTTGAGCTGAGTGGTTCAGTAAATACCCATTACTGTACACCCCTACAAAAATTTTTCGACTTTTCCGAGGTCCCAACTTGAAACTCAAAAATATTTTTACGAAAATATCTACAATTGGGTATGATACGTACTTGTTAATGAC
Source organism: Trileptium ribeirensis (assembly GCA_030248225.1). Taxonomy (NCBI): domain Eukaryota; kingdom Metazoa; phylum Nematoda; class Enoplea; order Enoplida; family Thoracostomopsidae; genus Trileptium; species Trileptium ribeirensis. The sequence goes on from JASANE010027717.1 coordinate 13,066, forward strand.
AAGTCAATTAGTGCGCATTTTTTTGAAAATGACCTACTGTTAAGAAGTTATGAGGGCCCAAGCATCTTTAGGGGCCGTACGTTATAACGTCTAGAAAAAAGAACAGCTTAGAGCGGTAAGTTTCAGGGCGGCAGCCCCCACCCCAGCGTTAGCGTATGTCTCATATAAGGGCTTGAGCTAGGCTAAGACTAAGGCTGAACAGACCGAGAACGGCATGGCCTGCAATCTCATTTCAGCTCTTTAGGGTTACTTGAGCTATCATAACTTTCTAACGGTGGGTAAGATGAAAAATTAATACATGAATTACTTGTCTCATCAAGCTGAGTTGAATTATAATCTAATATGACAATATTTCGTAGAAATATCGGTTCCCTAGGGGGACCATTGGACCTCAAAAAATCGAAAAAAATTTTTGTCAGGGATGTGGTAAAATGGCTATTTTTGAACCAGCTCTATTAACCCAAAATTCAATCTGGGTTGAAATTGACGAAATTCGGGTGCAGAACCGAAGACCTAACCAACACCCCTAGCTGCTACATTTTTATCTGACAGCGTGGTACAGACTATGAGCGACTTGATATGGCATGATTAGTTACACACACCGTTGGTAGCTAATGCGATTGATTAATTCAACTGTTCCTGTGTAGTGTTTTCTAAATTAATGTATTCGCGTCTAGCCCATATTAACATTGCTCAAATAATTCCGAACATCTTCACTAAAACCTCTAAAAGACACGGCCTGTGCCTGACACTGTGTGGTGCATAGGTTCGAAACGTTTACATCAGAACGAGAACGCCGCATTACTTTCTGTGTCTAGCCGACATGATATACGATGTGTTGTAATAATTTTACAGGTTATAAATAGGATGAAATCCAAAAGTCGCGCAACAGATATAAGCAAAATAGCAAGTATTATATGCAACAGCGCTGTAAATGTAAATGACGTGCTCAGCAAACTGTTTTCAAATATCTACAGCATCCATGGTGTCCAGTTTTACATCCATCCACTGCAGCAGGTTCTGCTCGCATTTTATTAGCAATTGTATGCTATAATTATGTACGTGCATGCCACAATAAAAACATTTGTTCCACACCGGCTCGTGTTTCAGTGGGCTTATTCAGGTAGTAGTGAAAGATCAATATTAGCCAAGTACCATGTCGATATTGGGCAAGTTACATTACTAACATATAGACATTACATAGACATTGTACTAGGAATGTTGGCTGAGGATCTAGCTGCACCACCATCAATCGGAGCGTGGTGCCTGGATAACCCCGGCTGCGACGACTCCGGCGATCGATGCGATGACCTAAGTAACCGTTAGCCAAGCAGGCCGCCGGCGGGTTAACCAGGGCGTTCGGCCTGGCTCATATTCGCCCACTTAATTGAGCGGAATGGCAGGCTCCGGAGGTAGAATCAACCTGTAAGCCTACCCACAACAGGTAATAAGGCTCACCGGCCTCTTCCCTCGAATCCTACTTGAGTTCTTTATCTTAACGGCGGCGAATATTCCCTATTCGATCCAAGGCTATTACCAATTTCCTTAATGAAGCCTGATTTGAAGTCCGGGTCTACCTAGAGACCTCCGTCCTGGTTCGATTCGCTTCTTGGACAGTGCAAGCCTGAGCGTGATCACCTGAAATTTTTAGATGGGGTATTCCTACTGATTTATACAGTTCGACAATCCAATCCGAAATGAAATAGTTCATATTGCTGCGGAGTATTCCACACTCTGAACACTTTATTAACATAATAAGACTATGACAGCTATGATAACATCGCGGCCAACATCTGCACACGAAAAAGGGTCTCGCAGTGTACCCGATACCGTATATAATATATATGCGGCAAATCAATGGTGATGCGAATTTCTTTGGCTTTGGCCCTTCAATGAGAAGACGGAAAAAGTTTTCACACTTCGTGTTCCTGACAAACTCACTACTCTTTGGAACTACGTGTTTGACGACCAGAATACCTAAACTATTTGACTTATGCCGCTTTAACTGGACTACGCTTAGAAAAAGACTTAGTTCATCAAATATGCGACGGACTTTGTTGTCTTGGCTCTTCTCTGTGTTTCTGGTTGTTTCAAGTGAAGGGCTGATTTACTGAGTCCGGATGTCAGCTGCGAATTGCTACAAGTTAATTAAAGGTCTGCCTGCGTCAGGGACAGATAAAACAGGGGCCTTATTAAAGGTAAAAACGCTGCCGGCGTCTCCCGGACTTTGCTTGCCGTACGGATTTTCGGATTTGACATGAAAATGTGGCGCTGTATTCGAACCCACCGGGTGTCAAAACGTCTCCTTTATGGGCTGCGCCTATAAATTTCAGAAAAAGGCTAGGCAATCACTCCGGCAGTTTCTCAGGGGCTGATCGCTCTACTTAACGGCTGAGACAAGAATTGCCTTAAAATTTGACTTGCCGATCAGAAGCAATACGCTGCGGCTGACTCCGCGCTCGTTCCCGTCTCGCCATGCTCCGAGCGCCTTAATTTAGCTGAAGGCCCGCAGTCATTTGCCAGCATGGACAGGGCATGTGCTGCCGGCACCTCAGCTTAATTGCTCAGACTGAAGGTGCTGAAAGAGCGCCCGGTGCTATTAAATTTTAAAAAGATTTCGGAGATCTTGGCACGGTTAAATGATAATATTTGCAAACCGTGAGAAAATGGGAAAATAACAAATGATGAGGTTGGATACTTTATTTCTTTAAACGGACTGACCGCATCTACCTATTGATAGTTGTTACACCTGTTAAAATTGCGTGACGGAGTGCTCTACCGTGCTCAAACTGCCTAGTATTATCTGCATTTTCGGTTGGACGATGGAATTTTCGATTGAGACAGAAACAATTCTAGTCAAGCTCGAGTTCATGGGGCTAGTGTCAGGGTTCCATGCTTAATTTTGTTTGAAACGTTTCCGCGTGCAAATGACTGCGTCCGTCCCGAGCGGATCACTCTCTCTCTCTTCTTTCCCCAATATGGGCCTCTAAGTTGTGTGATTTGGAGTAGTCTAGTAGATTTTTTTGATGACTTAGACCGTCTAGTCCAAGCTACAACTTCGGAAGCCAGTAATGAACTTGGTAGATCTACCGAAAGAAATCTCCATTGTCTCTTGAACCATTGGCAATTAGAATTGTTTTATCGTGCCAATTTGTGGCGGATCTTAGCTATTTTCATTAAATTGTTAGGTATCTTTTGCGTTGAAAATGATGCTGGAAAAGATGGGTCTTTGAATAAGATTCTTAAGGGAAACGTCTGAAGGAAATGTTAGGGATCAAAACGCTTGATTTTGATGGTAACCTAGCACGACGCACTTATGCTCAATTTCATTTGCCTCAGTGCCGTCCTCCAGGTCAACACGCTCATAAAATTTTCATTCAAGAACATTTTTGCTTCAACGCCTTACTCTTTCTGTGTCCCGATGTCCTTCCACTTCCCCCATGTGATCCCACTCTCCAAGGATGTCAAACAGTAACAT
>JASANE010027718.1:0-121236 GCA_030248225.1 Trileptium ribeirensis
GCAGCTGTTGTAATACCAGAACCCGTGCTTCGAAGTGTAGTGTCAGTGGTTAATGAAATGGAGGTACGACGGTCAGCTTCGGAACTGGAACATCAGCTGGCGTCAACTGATCAAACGCGAGCGGCAAAAACGGTGAATGAACCTTCGGCTAAGGTAGTCATGGCTTCCGAGTTGGAGATTGCGAAGGACGAAGACAACACTAAGCGAGCAAAAGTTATTCCTTTGCATAGTGACGCCATCGTAACTGACCCACGAAGGCCATCACGGCGTATAGCCGAAATATCAGAATATGATCTGCCTGCGTACGCGGAAAATTCCGTTTTGCTCAAACGCAAGAAATCTGAGGGTGTTCATAAAGGAGGGATTGAAGCACCTGTTTTTATCACCGACTGTGCCAAGGAACAACACGACGTCGGTGGCCAGTTGGAGTTACAGAAGCCTGGGCCATCTGGAACGTTGGAACCAGGATCATCAACAAGAAGTGTCGCTGTTATCGCTCAAAATATAAGACCAAAAGTACCAAAGGGCCGTGGGTCTGAGCAAAGGAAAAAGCGCAAATACGAGTTGTATCTCTGGGAACGACTTGGCGTGATACCGCATAGCTGGCGGATTAATGGCGCACCAAATGCTGAATTGCAAGCAGCAATAGACAATGCAGAGGCTGGTAAAAATCATAGCGGACAGAATATGGGCTACAACGGCAATGAGGATGCTGATGAAGTCGGTGACCAGCGCCAGGGATCATCCGATTGGGTCACTAAGTAACAGTCGCGTCAATTGCTTAATTCAAATATAATGACTCCCAGCTGCTTTGAAAATTATATATATCATGCGGTAAATAATACGCTGCCCTATCATTTATTTACTCTATCGCATTACGCTTATATTTCCCTGTTTTTTGTTCCAATACTACAAGCAAAATCATATATACATTTTTAATATGCAGACAGCGCTACTTCGAATATATGGTGTAAACAATATTTATCGATATTTCTTACGCCACATGTATCAATCGTATCCAGCGCATTTTATATCAATAAACGTAGAACAATCTATCGTCGGAGTAGGAAGTGGGGCTGCCAGTACTGTGGAAAATATATTGCAACAGAATTCTGCCGAAAACGTTGCGTGCAGGTGCGCCGGAGCGCACTCCTTCATGGGGGAGTCATATGTAACAATACTACAGTGCAGTGTGTATTGCGTGGTTCGAGCGTGTGCTGAAGAAGATTCCAAGTGCTGATGATCTTTTGATGCCGACATTTTGAAAGGTTGTAATGCTGTAGCTCTAGGGTTTGGTATAAAAAAAAGAGAAGACTAAGTTTTTTTATTATGTTTTGGCGAAAATATATAACATCGATGAGAGATATAGTTTAGAGTTAGTTCGGTTGTTGAGTGCTGCGCGCGAGACAGTTATAAGAGCTCATTCGTTTTGCTTATTATTAAAGTTTATACGGCTGATACATTGTTCATAATCATAATCGCCTAATTCTGGGCGCTAAGTTGTATTGCGCTGTTTATTATAACAATCGCCTAATTCTGGGCGCTAACGACGAACGTAGCCTGAACCCGGGCTTCTCGCCAGAGTCTGTAGCTACTTTGCTTAGCTAAACACCGCCTTAATCAGGGCGCATAGTTGCGAAACGTGTGGCCGCCTTAATCAGGGCGCATAGTTGCGAAACGGGTGGACGCCCTAATCAGGGCGAGAGGTCGCACTACTACCAACGTTGAAGTTGCAGACCGGTGTAGGTCATCTAACGTTAGTGAGACCACAGGGCCGGTGTCCGTATAGAGGGCACTGTTACATATATATTTGATTTCTGAGTCTAGTGAGTGGAACTAGCGTAAGAGGTAATCTCACTGGCTAGAGTGTTAAATTTTAACGATGGCAGTTTTTGTTTCTTTGAGTGACACGAATAACTAAAGTTCTGCTGAGCGAATGTGCTCGAGCGATAACTTCTTCGTGCCGTAAAAGGTTCGGGTCTGGTAAAAATAATGTCCGACAAACATGTTATGGATTGCATATCGAGAACTGGTGCGGATATCTTAGTGAAATTAGGCTGATTGTGTAAAACAAAAAGGTTTATAAGGCTATTATGGTTTGCTAAATGGCTCTTTTAGGATGCAGGTTCTGGGTGGTAGGGTTTTTAAATAGACTTATCTGGGCTCTCCAAATTGGGTCGGTGGGGGGCCCTGGCATTTTTCGGTCCCCCCTGGTTCAGAACAGGTGCCCCAGGTTCATGCACCCGGCAATATTTTGGGCTCCCCCCTGTTCACCGCCTCTTCGAAATTTTTTGTTTCCAATCGGTTCATAGTACATAAAATTTGATCAAAACTGGTACTAATATTTCGTTCAGAAGCCGATAATTTCGCAAATTTTGTCAAAATTTGCTTCAAAATAGCTTTTTCTCTCCATCAAAACCATTTTGGCAGCGTTTCTGACACGATTTTTAACCGTTTTTCTCTTGGCGCGTCCCGGTTCCGATACAGAGGCCCTCCTGCCAAAATTCTCAGAGAACTGAGAACCCAGCTTATGAGACCCCCAAAATACATGAAAATGTACTATGTCCGCAACCGCTCGAGCTATGTGGGTATTGTTGGTCTTATTTTGTAGCGCAATTCACTCTATATAAGGGAAAATAATGCTCAGCTGTTGTAATTATTTACGCTGCAGAGCTATATCAAAATGGGACTTTCAATGGAGCCACGGTACCCAATATAAACGAAAACGGCATCTGCGCAACCACACGAACCATTGGGTTGTTGGTCTAATTTTGTAGAGCAATTCACTCTTTGTATATATGTGCACATTGTGTGCTACGCCGCGTAGTTGGGTCAAAATAAAATTTTTAATGGGCTCATGATACCCAGAATATACATAAACGAATATCTGTGCATCCGTTCTAATAACGTATATGAGTGTTATTGGTACAACTTTGTAGAGCATTTCATCGTTGCATATCGTGAATTCCTATCGCATTAAGCGGGATATTACATAAAAATGCTGGAGTAAAGGTCACTATCTGTAAGCAACTCTCGTTGCGCTCTTGCAAGTATAGAATGTACGCAGGTGCTCGTCCCAGCTGAGACTTCAAACGGTATATACGTGTCTGAGACTGAACTGAAACTGGGAAAGCAAGCATTCAAACGGGCTAAGCAGTATGACAGAGTTAAGTGCAATGTTTACTAAAATCTTAAGTTAACTACATTGACTAAATCTATGTTAAGTGTTATTACGGTTTTATTAAGCGTTATATCCTAAATAGTATGTACTTAACGCTAACTGCGACACTTCATATTTGTTCCAGAAACGACAAACACATAGGACCACTAGAAGACAAACTTCAGTAAGGGTTGGATCTGACATATTTTGTAGGTAACTGAGTAAACGTTTCTGAACCTCCAGTTAAGTGTGATAGTACACAGCGGTTAAAGTTAAGGATCCGGTTTTACAACTGGGCTTTGTGGTTATAAGACATTACATTGCCTTGTGCCAGTTATCAAAATCTAACTTATACATTAACCCACGGACAATCTTTTTTTTCACAAGTTCAATTCTTTTTTATTCCTTATCCATCATGCAAACTGCATCTTTTAGATTTCCTTGATTCTTTCACTCAAATTATACACGAAGATGACATTGCTGACAATATATATCTTGACCTCTCAAAATCAATTAACCTTATCTCGCACTCACTCCTTTTTACTAAGTCATATTAATAATGTATCATCGACCTCTTTTAATTTTTATCCGCACATTCTTTACTCGTCCCACCCAAGCTGTTGTCGTCAATCTGCAACGCTCTCCGATGCTCCCAATTACATCGCTTGTCCAACATGTCACTTTACCCCTATTATTCCTCTTCTCCATTAATGCTCTCGTTGACTCTGTAAATGCTGCAAAATCGATGTTTGCGGACGATGCAAAGGTTCTGCGCCGCATTGATCCAACGACGCCATATCTTTTTCGCAAATAATATCACATCACTTGGAGAATGGGTTCGGAAATGTATGGTACAGTTCAACTGCGACAAATTTGCATCCATACACTTTAGTAAACATAACCCAGCATATCACTACATCATTAATACCAAGCTAATCCCGTGCGTGGATACTTTACGGGATCTGGGAATAACTACTACTTTAGACCTAAAACCCTCTGCACATTGCTCTCTAATTGTAGTTGAGGGAAAAAATACGTTGCGGCTTCTCGCGCGCACACTAAGGTACTGGGATGCCCCGATGTTTTTAATGTTATATTTTGTAGTCGTACGTTCTAAGCTATATAGAGTAAGCCAGTACGGCATGGTGTCCATATTACACAAGAGACATTCAATTGCTCGAACTCGTGCAACGCCGCACAACCAAACTGATTCCCGCCCTACGTAATTTGGATTATGAGAATCGCCTCAAATCTCTGGGCATACAAACTTTACGTACAAGACGACTGCGAGCGGACCTTGTTATGGTGCACAAAATGGTTCACAACCTTATTGGTTATGATCACTCGCGCTTGTTCAAACTCTCCACACATCGACCACTACGTCAAAATTGTTATAAATTGGTGCCACCGTCAACACCACGGCTACTATGTTGGCGTCATTTCTACTCAGAACGTGTCATCATTATGTGGAACGCACTGCCAGACTCGATCGTCACGGCACCTAGCACTACTGAGTTTAAGTCACGTCTCCACGACTCGCATAAACTACCAGATTTATGAATGTCTTTGCTGTCCTTTTGTTTGCGTATTTCAAAACTTTCAAAATTCAACTACGTTTCGATCATCGACCAAACTAGCCGATGATTTTTATCGGCTCTACGCTCCCGACTCTCAAGCTGTCAACGCCTTCTCTAATAGACACAACTTTCTTACTTGGTCGGGAGACTGGTAGGAATACATTGTGTCTGAGATTCGTAGTTAAGCCTGTGAAACCAAACCGTTTGACCGCAACAAACTGCTTAATCGTAATATATGGTTGATTTTATGCTCACTAGCACAAACGGCACGGCGTTACAAATTGCTGTGTTTTGTACAGCGAAATTTTGTAAAATCGAAGGACTAAAATGATTATATATATATTTGAATTGTAGTTTTGTAAATTTCACAAGGTACGTCTCAAAACCTTGGTTTGGCATTACGGTTACGTTTTCTGCAAATCGTTCACCAAATATGCTCGAAAAACTTGATTTGATTTTGTGCGATTTCTGTAGTAGGCGACATGCGTCGTGATTAATTGAAATATATAGTTTGTTTTAGATAATTCCTCATTCGATAGGAAAGCTCAAAAAATTAACCGTGCTAAAACTCGATCAAAATCGTCTTGTTTCCCTAACGCCAGCAATCGGCTCGTGTACTGCGCTCAACGATTTAATCCTAACGGAGAATTTGCTGCGCGAGCTCCCGTCATCAATCGGTAACCTGAAAGCCTTGGTGTGTCTCAACGTGGACAGAAACCATTTGACCGAACTACCGTCCACAATAGGGTCATGCGACGCTCTTCGGGTTTTGTCATTCCGCGATAACGTTGTCCGATCACTTCCTGTCGAAATTGGAAAGCTAACGTCTCTAGCCGTCCTTGATGTTGCCAATAATCGCCTACAAAATTTACCCTATACTCTAACAGCGCTTTCCAATACCCTGCAAGCACTCTGGCTTTCGAACAATCAGTCCCTTCCGCTTGTTAAACTGCAAACTGAGGAGGATCCGAAATCGGGTATAAAATTTTTGACCTGTTATTTATTACCGCAACAACCGGATGCGCCATTGAATGATACGGACACACTTGAGCAGCAACAACAGTTTTACGGCCAGCAGCAGCTGGATGATACTCAACTAGCCTATCGGAATGAGAGCAATGATCTTGAACACGGAGGTATATACTTTTTACTATTCAGTGTATTGGATTTGCGTCTTATTAAACGTTTAGCTACATGCTGGGTCAATAGCACCTCGTATATGCAGTTAATTGCTACAATTATGTTATATGCCCAAATTGAGCCGTATGACAAACAGATATTTCAACTGTATGTCAACGGATATACATGTGTTAAAAATTAGGTATCAGCCTAAATTTGTATTTTTCAGTATTACTTGGCGAAAACGATGTACCACGATGTGTACCCACTGTCAAAATTTTGTACTGTAACATATTCATCACCTTCTGGTAATGTATTGCTTCCCCTGTAAAAAGACCCCATTAAAAGAATTTAGCATAAATGTAGGTTGTGGAAGCAGTGCTTTCACCTAGATGGTGGCGGGTATGGGGTCTTTCAGAGCTGGCCTCTACATTCGCAAAAATTTTGCGGGGGGGGCCTCTGCCGGGGGCCCCCGGCACGTTTGCCGGGGGAGCCGCTAAAAATGGCTTTTTTAATCTTTAGGTAGATTTCAAGCATTTAATTTGCCCGGCAGCCTAGACTATAAACGTTGTATTTGTTCTCTGTTTCAGATATTTCAGAAATACTGTGTAGTAATTAGTACTGTGTAATAATTAGTAATAGTTTTATATTTCACACCAAAAATTTTTGCCGGGGGGCATCTCGATTTTGCCGGGGCGCGCCCAAAAGTGCCGTGGGCCAACTCTTTGGAGAGGCCAGCATAGAAAGGGATTTTAGTAAAATTTTGTCAAGTATATATATCGACTACGGAGTAAGTGTATCGATGGAAGCAAAAAATTAAGCACGCGAGCGAAAATTATACCGGTGTACCAATTTTTTGTCAGGGCGTCCCAGTTTCTCATATTTAGAGACGTCAGATTCTCAAAATCAGATTTAAACACCTCATAATCATCTATTAAAATTTAGACACTAAAACCTCTGTAACCCCTGAACCCATTGAAAACCCTAAAACCTCGTCCACCCTAAACTCAATGAAAACCACCTAAAACGCTCGTGCTGCCCTATAGATTACTAAACCATTGTGTTCGGCATGCTGAACATCCATTTAGATCATTCTTGAGGCACTGGACTCAGTAGATAGCCACATAAATGCAGAAGGGCTACATTTTCGAAATCGGGTTCATAAAACCTTTGGAACCTTGGAAAAGGTGTAAATACCATATTGGTGTTATAACACATTCTTCGAGATGTACAGTTTGCTGTTAATACTTTCCTCAGAGCAGCGGTTTTTGAGCCATCAGCCAAAGTTTATAAATATCCAGAAAAACGAAATTTTTATTTTTTTCATATCTCATATTGGATATGTTGTCCACCATGTGTACTGGTGCCGTAGTAAATTTGGTACAGTTTGACTCCAAAATGTCTAATTTGGCCCGTTTCGTTATAGCTGTAATGTAGGTAATTAGAATGTGTTGGTAGGGTTTCGTAGTCGCAGAAAATGGCAAAAGTAATTATATTCCCGTGGTATGAATCAAATATGGCATGTGTTATTGCCGTGCAGCGTAAAAGTTACTCTTGACATTACACAATTTTTATGAAATTTTGAAATTTCAAAAGTTTTCGTCTTTTTTATCATTGAAGAAAGGCATAAAAATGTTCTACAATTTGATTATTTGATTAAATTGAACGTGTGGTTTCCATTAAAACATTGCCAGACTATTGTTGAACTTTAAAGCCGCTCATGGAATCTGTATTCGGAATGACGAGATGATTACTAAGCTTAAAGTAGCCACATAGGCGCCGTTGCAGTTAGCTTTGAGAGTTGCTAGTAGAATTTTATTTTACAAGTGCAGCTAGCCTTGTTTTCGGGCTGCTCCAATGATTTTCTTCTCAATATTTTATAAAACGGAGAAGAATTGGATACCTCTGATGATGGCCATTTGGAGTGTCCCAATATTTTAGCATATAAATCTTGCTGGAGGTATCGGTTCAAAAAATAAATACTTTTATTGATGTTGTGCATTTTAATTTATCTGTAGTCAGCAAGCTAGAATGGGTATTTTCAGTATTGCTAACAGGGATAAAAGCAATCATATTTGCTTGATTCATGTCAAATAGAGGCCAGACGCATTATATTACATTTTTTGAATGTTGATTTGTAAGTTTCAGAACTTTTCGTCGTGTTGGTGATCGGTTTTGATATTTCCTGAAAATAGCCGTAGATGTACTCTGGGTGTATTGTTATTCCGGGATTTTAAAAGCTGCGCAATAAACTAAATTTGGAACATTTCAATATTCACTGGGTGCAGGTTATTCGCATTCGAAGCTTTTCTCTCGCTGTGCGAGTAACTAGTATAACAGTTAAGTGGATATTTCTTGTTTCAACAGTTCCCAAACTTCCCCTGCGACACAACTTTTGAATAGTTTTACTGTTGTGTATTGTGCATAGTGTATAAATTTAGTTCCGGATATCAAAATTTTGAGAGAATAAAGTTACATTTTCTTGGGTTTGTACTCAACACATGCATCTGAATTCGATTTTATATTTGGTCTTTTTAACTCCAACTATTCAAGTGTTTCAGAATCTCCAGTATCACCCAACCAAGAATCAGGCGACGTTATTGGCGGTCCAAAAGTGCATTTTCCCGATATTGATAGAGGTGGAGATGGTACTAGAGCGACTGCCTCAGGAGATGGTGCAGCGGGCGAAGAAAGCTATGAATCCGGCTCCGTCGGGCAATTTGTAAGACACGATACTCCATTCCCGACTAAATTAGCTGCAACAGCTACAGCCGCACAAGCAGCAGCCCACCATGGCCATAGTCATAGCTCATTCCAACAAGCTATCAAAACTCGAGCTAAGTCGATTGATGGGCCTGTTATACACCACGATGGGACGTCGTCGGAAAGAAACTCGGCCTTTCTTCAGCTGAGCGGTGGTGCTGGAGCAAATTCCCGGCGGACATCACTCAATCTCGCAACAGCAGCTGCCAGCGAACAAAACCTCTCAGGTACTACGAAGAATACTAGAAGTCACCCTGATACCATGCAGATGTCTATTAATAATAATGCCACTAATAATTCCAAATTTCCTGGTCCACCACCCCCGGTTCCGGCTAAGCCCACTGGATTAGTACCGTTAAAACAGCCAGCTGGTTCCGTCAGGGTGCTGCCAGCGGCACCTAATCAGGTATCTATTAGTGGATCTGCGCAAGCATTAAGGGGTATGCCAAATTCGAACTGTAATGGCGACAATGTTAATGTTACTAGCACTACCGCTGGTGGTAGCACAGGCTCTGTGGCCAGACTAGCAGAAGCTGAGACCGATGACGTGGATACCGACGGACCCGAATCTCCAGCTTATGGTTATGATATGGCCCAGAAGGGCTGTTACGTTGCAGCAGCCGTAAACAACGAAACTTGCTTGGGAGTCACAAAAACTACAAAAACAGCCACTATTAGCGAACCAAACGGCGATCGCCTCTCCGCTATCGGTAAAGAAGACAAAGAACACGACCACCGATTGAAACGGAAGGATACACCACATTATCTGAAAAATCGTCGAGTTCATCATAACAACCCGTCGCCTGCTCCGTGCCAGACGTCCGCTACAGGCTTTGCTGGTATCGACGGTGAAGGTATGGGCAAAAATAACTCTGAGATTGTTAATGGCGCTGAAGCTTCAACGGCAGCCGCTACAACTGCTCAGTTTCTATATTCGGACGAGAGGGCCCTGTTAACGATTGATCGCTCTGGTGGTAGGCCACTTGGCTTAAGTATTGCAGGTGGTTTGGAGTCTACACCGTTTACCGCTGATAGTACTGATCACGGAATTTTCATATCGAGAGTTAATCCGGGTGGCGCAGCCGATTCCGCTGGTCTTAAAATTGGTGACAAAATTCTTGCAGTAAACTCCGTGTCTCTCTGTAGCGACAGCCCACATAGCACCGGTCACGGAGTTACACACCGGGAGGCTGTTGCAGCAATGCAAGATGCAGGAGATCGTGTAACCCTTACGGTGTTGCGTCGAGTGCTTAAGCCAGCTGATGAGAATACTAGTGCTGCAGAAATGGCGCAGCAAATTCAGCAGCTGCACCAAAACAACCATCAGCATAATGGACCAGTCTTGCCTAGGCAGGACAATATCAGGGATCATCGGGATACCGAATCAGAAGATAGAGGAGCAACGAAAACGGTTGTGCTACCTGCATCGCCAACCTCACCCGTGGCCACATTAAGTTATACTAGCGAGCCCCAAAATGTCTGACGAAACATTGCCCCTATACTTAGTGGATTTTAATCATCGTGGTGTAAAGTGTTTCGTTCGCTGTCGCCCACTTAGGCCGAGTCGTTCAACACTTTACGATACTGGATTGTTTCTAGTACATAATCAACGGATTTTATAGCACGTCAGATACGATGTGTGCACTGTCTGCTTTTAGACAAGGCAATGAACTGTAATTATTACAGAATACGAATTCGTTGGACAGCGTTAGTGCCGAAAATATTAAACGATTGTATTCTGCTTATCGAAAGTGCGGCTTCTCGAAGCTTTCAGCACGCTACGTCCATGTCTTTGTTTGCACTTACATAAAACAAATATTCATTCCGAAATGCGATGTGGATTGATTGTTTCTGAGACCTGAGAACTGTGTTTATCATAACCGAGCCTTAATTTGAACTGATTATGTAGTGATAAGGTTGTAATCATTCGTGCTGCTGAAAATTTTCATGCGACGAAATTTTTTGTCTGAGAACGCATTATGTGTTCGAAGATTGTGTTGACAAGAAGTAGTGTCAATGCGGTTCACGGTACGTTGCTTTTGACAACGTTTGGGTGAACTTTGCCAATTATTGCTGTTTTTATGCATACGCTAGACGCATGAAAATTTTTTTGCAGTGTTATATATCCTGTCCCTCTTTACTGATGCGGGTTCACACATAACGATCGACGTATTGACTAACGTAAGCGTTTTTCTTTTAAAATTATGTTATTGCATTATTACTATGTGATGTTATTTATATATTATATAATATTATGTTAAGTAGTTAAACATCATAATGTTATTCGCCTCATTTTAAATAGCTTATTCTTGTTACGTATCGCTTTAAATACATCGCTAGATGCTTTGTCGCACAACGTTGTTTATCCGATGTCGATGACGGCGTGGAATTATTAATCGGACCTATGTAATCGAGGACAGTATTGCCGACGTTATGCCGTATATTTAAAAAAATTAAAACATTAGCTTATATTTTATTATGTACGTAGCGGTTTGTTGCCTTAATGGCTGGCAATTTAAGAATAATAAGAAAAAACGAAAAAATAAAGATTTTGTTAAAACATGGCTGAGAAATGAATGTTTTCTGAGCCACCTCGTCATGCTGAGTGGAATGGTACAAAAATTATCACTACATCTCGAAAATTGATAAATTCGGAGCTGGAGGATTCTAAGCTAGAGATCCGAATAACTTTGCACCTTAAGGCTACCAGTAGACCACTAAAGTTTTTCGATTGATTGTTCTATGTCCTGATTACAATGTTTTAATTTCTGTTAATTTATTATTTATGTTATAACGGATCATGTACTAAGCTGCTGTTTTGCGGCGTTTTTAACTTATGGACTTTTTATCGTAACATCGCAATATGTATTTACACAAGTGTTGTGTGATGGCTTACCTAAAACGGTGCAGTTAATAGACATAATAGATGCATTCGTTGCCATAAATGGTATTCTTTCTAGCTTATTTCGGGCGGCCGCAAACTTGTTAAGCCCCACACTCTATAATTATGTTGACTATATGAAAGACGTAACAATAATACGTAATAAGCGTAGATTAGAGAAATTATTCAAAAAGAGCATTAGAGGCAACAGCTTCCTTAACTGGTAGTCATGATAATTAAAAACTTCCTTTGAGTTTTTGTAAATATTCTGCATATTCTGAACACCGCGCATTTTGGTGGTTATTTGAAACACAGTATAAAATGCGCTTGTGCCACTGAGATAAGAGCGCCAGTGAAAAATTTACTAGATATTTATGTTTACATATCCTTTGTCTATCCACCAAAGTAAGGCGCTCATGGTTAAGATAGTTGAAGCCAGATGTCGTGAGTTTAAGTGAAACTATTTCGAAGCTCGTTTTAAATTGCCCTGCTATTCCAAATAGCTAAATTTGATCGTAGTAAACGATAGTAGTTTGTTCGATTGTTATGGTGTTCTATCTATCTCCCGTTGGGAGTTTATGAAATAAAAATTTCAATATTTCATTGGCGCAAATCCAAAAAAAATTGGTGGGATAGTTACTGGCAAAAATATATAATCTATAATCACATGCGTTTATTACAGAGCACTAAAAATTTTATCAGTCAAAAAAGTGGGAGGGGGGACGAGTACTTAAGTGTCAAAAAGTGCAGGGTATTTGTCCACCCTATAATTGCGCCTATGGTTTTAAACAATGAACTAGATGAAGTTTATGGTGCTTTGAAGATTTGTTTTACCGCTTAAAAATTAAGAATTTTGTCGAAGAACAAAATAAAAACAGTACTACAAAACAGTAACAAGAGTTGCTTGTTTTGAGGATTTAGTAGTAGTAATTGTATTAAGCCGTACGTTAGATTAATCATTGTTGAGTTGTTTTTGTTGTTGTTGTTGTAACATTGTTGTTCTTTTGCGTCTGAGACCATTATGTTTTGTTTACCGATGTCACCGTGGCTGTCGCTGTCAGAATTAGAATATGTACGTTCGTAGAGTGAATATAATTTTTACGCGGTACTACCCATGCTGCTGTGTTAAAGGGGTCGCTTCATTGTTTATATATGCGTATACTACGTAAACGACGAAGCAAAATACGAAGGGTGCTTCGAAAACGCATGTCCTTACCTGTGCGGAGGGGCAAGGCGGGCGTTTACTCCCCATGCACCTGCTGATATGGAGAACTTCCACTTCCATTTTACTATTGCTATATTTCAATTGAATTTGAGCACTGCTTTGACCCCCTACCCTGAAGCGGATTTCTCTATCCTCGGATTGTGAGTATGGATGAGATACTCGATGGCAATATCAACAGTGCATATAATAGATTAAAATGTCAATTATATGTGATCACTAATAGGGTACCATGGATATTGCAACCTGTACCATCATGATATTTATTAGGTTTTATTAAGTCCAGAACCTGGAGCATAATCTTGAGGCTTGTAAAATATTGAGATACTATAGAGCTGTAATTGCTTTGAAAAAATCAATACAGTCGCGGCACGCTGTAGTATCTTAATATTTTACAACCCTCAACGTCGTGCTCTTGGCCTTACACACTATAAAGCCTAATCCGTAATATGATTTCATATATATAATTATTATTGACACACTATGAGATTTCATATAAAATAGACGTATTTCAAAATCCACGACTTGATAAAACTTATAAAAAATATGTTTCAACTGCAGCCGTGTGTGCTTCTAGTGAAATCGCTTGCGACAAATAAAAAATTCATTATAAAGACATTTTTACTATGTTCATATTCCGCTATACGAGGCGTAATTTCAGACTAATAGCAGCGCATTTCCACTGATAAACACAGGACACTGTACGTTTTTGAGAGAAATACACACAAATAATTGGTGCTAAAAAGTATATAGTTACAACGAATATAGAACATTAAAAAATAGTACTTATCTATACATCATATATACGACTTTTTTGAGCTGTAGCAATAGCCATGCTTTCCCCACCCTTCTCCTTGCGGTGCCGACGGCACGGAACCCAAAAGCGGCGACGGCGCCACGTCTACGCTGTCTGACTCAGTCTGAGAGGTCGTAGGCCGACCCCCTTCCAGACAACCCGGCTACACAGTCCGGGTGCCTGGGACCTTTAGCATGTACCTATGTATAGTGACAAAGGAATATGTATTGCGGTCTATACATGATATCATCAGTCATCTAACGATATAAAATTGCTCAGTGGTCAGCTTATTAAAACCCACTCTACTGGATTAAGATGTTTTAGATCAGTTTAGAACGGGTATTTTGATTACTTTGATTTCATGTGCTTACTATAGACAACGTTGTGCCCGAGGTTTGGCGGCTTGGAGGGTAAAGTCGACATTTTTAGAACTTGGTTTCCACTGAAAAATAAGAATTTTGATGCAATTCCTAAAATAGTAGAGGAAGGGTTGCGGTGCCTCAATGTGTAAATATGATTCAAAGGGTCTGACGGGATGGCGGTCAAACCCACCTCCCCGTGGGTGCTTCTGGTATGTACCTGTTCTTCAGCTGGATGTAGGAAATTTTCTACAGCCTTTTGAGCTTGGAATAAATTGAAACAGGAAAATTAAACGCCACTTGGCTCTAAAGAAAAAAAATACTGGTTGTGTTTTGTTTACCATAAATACATAAAAAGTTTATTATCATATAGCTACACATGTTTATTATTTTTGTTAAATCCCGCTCAAGCTAAACAATGGATCCACCGGGAACCGAACACCGGGCCTTTCGCATGCGCCGGACCTTCTAACTACAACAACATGGATACGCTTAAACCGGTTCGGAGTTATGATGTTATCCTAACCAGCCAATTGACCCTTAGGTGGTACTTATTATTATTAAGGGTGATAACTACGACAAAATTTTTCATACTCGCAGAATTATGGCTCTTTTTCGTTCAGAGTTATGATGTTATCCTAACCAGCCAATTGACCCTTAGGTGGTACTTATTATTAAGGGTGATAACTACGACAAAAATTTTCATACTCGCAGAATTATGGCTCTTTTTCGTTCAGAGTTATGATGTTATCCTTACCAGCCAATTGACCCTTAGGTGGTACTTATTATTATTATTAAGGGTGATAACTACAACAAAATTTTTCATACTCGCAGAATTATGGCTCTTTTTCGTTCATAAAACGCTGAAATTATTGCAGTTTTTTAATGTAGTCGCCTGCACCGGAATTGTTCAAAACTGCATTGTTTTAAGATGAATGTGTGTAAGTATAACGTATACAAACTAAATTGTTGAGAGAAACTTGCAGTTACTAGTAGAGTTCGTAGTAATAATGTAAAGTAAACTTAGTAAGTACGTAGTTTTTTTCCATGCGTTTGTTTTTCAATTATATGCACAAAAATATGCCTACATATAGAGTTGCAGCCGGGTCCGGGTCCGGGTATTCCGGGTATTGTTCGAAGAAAAATCCGGGTCCGGGTCCGGGTATTTACCTCCAACAAATTCCGGGTCCGGGTATTCTTCCAAAGAAAATTCCGGGTCCGGGTCCGGGAATTGTAAAAATACCCGGACCAAAGTTCAACAGTGTTGCTGTTGCCATATATACTCATTGAGCAAGGGCGTTGGATCATGTAAAGCGTTGAAATGAAACAGCATTCGTTTCTTGATATTGCGTTTATACCTGATCGCGTTCGTTAGCGTGTAGCAATAATTGCGTTCTTTTGTGCAAAAAGCTAAGGTCAAAAATAAGGTGGTTAGGGCTGGCAATCGACTCCGAATGTTTTGTACCTAAATACTATATATACGACGTATAGCACGAGAGTAACAACGCATGGTTTAGAAACCGAGACTGAAAAACCTTGTGACAGTTCGTACGTTGTTAACGCCTTGCAAAGATATGTAAACAAGCGAGTATATTTCTATTTTAGAAGCGAGCCTAGGAATTTCAGTATTCTCGCCTCTAGTAGGTGCGCATCTTCTCCATTGTTTCGACATTATGGCCCTGGCTATTTTACCCCCTTACAATTTTTATTCTCTCGTCAACTTCTGGGTATTCCGGGTATTTTTGTTTCAAAATTCCGGGTCCGGGTCCGGGTATTTCTTTCCAAAAATTCCGGGTCCGGGTATTTCTTTCCAAAAATTCCGGGTCCGGGTATTTCTTTCCAAAAATTCCGGGTCCGGGTATTTCTTTCCAAAAATTCCGGGTCCGGGTATTAATTTTTAACTTTTGCAACTCTACCTACATATTCCAGTCTATTACTAACGCAGCTGTACAGAATATATATATATATTCGTAATCGGTCATTAGTAAAACATAAAAGAAAATAATCGCGTCGTAAGTCGAGGTGGATTTTTTGTGTACAAACGTGATTTCTAGTTGACCATAAATATAAATATTTGATTGCGTGTGTGATTATATTCGTAATCGGTCATTAGTAAAACATAAAAGAAAATAATCGCGTCGTAAGTCGAGGTGGATTTTTTATGTACAAACGTGATTTCTAGTTGACCATAAATATAAATATTTGATTGCGTGTGTGATTAACAGTAGGCAATAGAACTTGAATAAAGTTGAAGGCGCAGCTGAACGTTTTTAGTAGCAATGACATTGTTTGGAGAATATGAAGATCTATAAAAACAACAGGTTGATTTGTCGTCTGACAAATGTTTTCGCTCCCATATTTCCCAGTAAAATTCTGGATATATATATAGATAGATAGCGCCAGGAATATATATACATTTACAATATTCGTTAAACATGAACAGTGAATACGTTCAAAAAAAGGTCATGTCTTAAAAAATTTGCAAGATACATGACCCAATGCCTGTTTTGTGGAGTGTTTATTGCCTAGCTTAGTTGCAGTTAGAGTAATTTGACTGCAATAATCGTACAACATGTATACATTTACAATATTCGTTACACATGAACAGTGAACACAGTCAAAAAAGGTCATGTCTTAAAAAATTTGCAAGATACTTGACCCAATGCCTGTTTTGTGGAGTGTTTATTGCCTAGCTTAGTTGCAGTTAGAGTAATTTGACTGCAATAATCGTACAACATGTATACATTTACAATATTCGTTAAACATGAACAGTGAATACGTTCAAAAAAGGTCATGTCTTAAAAAATTTGCAAGATACATGACCCAATGCCTGGTTTGTGGAGTCTTTATTGCCTAGCTTAGTTGCAGTTAGAGTAATTTGACTGCAATAATCGTACAACATGCACAGGTACATACGTGCATTCATTTTGAAAATGTGAGACCGAATATTGCTGTTCAAGAAATAGCTAGGCCGTTTTTCAGGAAATTGGTACGTTAATACCCGTTTGTAAAAGTGAGTATAGTAAATATCATAATGTTATGGTCATGGATGTGATCAAAACATATTCATTGTAAAAAAATTTGAATGAAGTTTTCAATTTGTCATGTTATGGACAAGAACATAACACCAAGATTTGTACTGAATTTAGCATAAAACTGAATATTTTTCAATTACTCACTGCTTGTCAAAGGTTACGTATACGGGTAAGTTTATAAATGTGGACGCATGAAATGTAAATTTACTGAAATTTTCAGTCCGTGCTTGAGGTTTGGCTGTTGTTATAACGCTGAACTAGTGGTCTAATCAGGTAACAGGATGATCTATCGTGCTAGATAAAATTATATACTTGTTTGTAAGATATGGATTTTAGTTCTTTTTGCTGAATTATTTTGTAAGCTAATAAGCTCACGCCGCTCACATTATTTGCTCGAGGGTATACCTAAAAATTTATTGTTGTTCATTGGGCATAGCAGTTATTAATTGAAGAAGTCGCAATAATTATTATCAGCATTATAACACTAAATAAGTAACATTAACATTTTGAGTGTAATGTTTGAAAAAATGCTATCTCGACTATCAGCATGACAAGACACAGTGCTAGATAATGAGGGCCAGATGCCCACTGCTACGTAGCTATTTAAGCTCCAGTATTAAAAAATTATATAATCGTCGTTCTTTCCAATGTTATAAAATTGTTATATATTACGTGGATGTGTGTTGTAGTGATCATCGGTGCATCAGGGAGTAACCGGAATTACTGTTTCGGCAAAAATCGTGTTCCGGTTTCGGTTACAGCAAAACCATACCAGAACCGGAATTCCGGTTTAAAAATTTTGTTGGAAATGCTGGACATTCTTCATTCATTTGTGGTCCAAACATGTAATATGTACACAATGATCAAGTGTCATTAAAACCGAACAAAAGAAAAGATTAACTAAACAAGTTGCCGTGTGAAACGTAGGTAGGACACATAATTTCAGTAGCAATTTTTCATCTTAAACTGCCGGAGTTTGTTAACAACACAATTCCAGGTCGATGCATGTAGCAGCTACTTTACACATTTAGAAGGTTACGGAATATTTTAGAATTAAACCGGTCCAACTCAGTAACAGAGTATGGATTGTTTAGAAGTAATTAGCTGTAATCTTGGCTAACATAAATTGCGTCAAAAATCGGCCAGTGCCCTTGTAAACTTTATAAATCAGTCTACATTGAAGTAACGTATATCTGCAAAGCAGCCAGAAACTGCGTTCTTGGCAATAAACTGTATTTATCAAAACTGTGCGAGCAGTACCACAGTTTGTCTCATTTATAGCATTCTAGGCAGAAAGCCAATAATTTCAAGTTTTCTACAGAAAAATATGTAATAAACGTGTGTGTAGTAAAGGGAGGCGTTGGAGACTTAGCGAAATTGTTTAGTCTACGCTGCATACAAGCATATTTATTTAGAAGCATATTCAGTTTGACTCAATTTACGTAAGGATATAGTGGCAGGCGTTTTTTGTTCTGGGGATCCAAAAACCAACATAATGATTGAATAAATATTATTACCCTCCTCTGTCTCTCCAAAGTTCCATCTGTCCTGTCCAGTCTCTGTCATTGCAATACATTAAGTTTATTGTTAAAGTTATTTTAAAACGATTTAAATCCACTGTACATTCATTTCTTCCTTCATCTGTTTTACTATATATACGTTTCGAAGACCAGGTTTCTGATCGGGTTTAAATGGACTTTTCAGGTTGCTGGTTTCGTTTCCTGTTATTCCCTGCGGTGCACGTCTTACAATCATGATGGCACATACTCGGGCACTCTGTCGCATAATCGTCTTTAGGCAAAAGATTTGAACCACGTTGTTCCAGGTCACCCCTTATGTGAAATCTGTGTCGAAGTAAATTATAGAGCTTTTATGTATGGCCTTTTGTCGTGTCTTGTGCTTCGGCAACTCCGGAAAACAGAAACCAACAACCACAGTCGAATATAAACTGGGGACTTCAGAATACTTCTAAAGTATATATAGATCCAGTCAAGTAGCCATTTACAAAATATGCCTCACCGAATATGCTGTAAGTTTACGTGCGATGAACATCTATAACTTTGTATACTAGATATATATATAAGATGAATATATGTATAATACAATATACACGTTTTATGTTAAATACTTTGGATTTTGAGCTCAGTTTTAGATTGAACATTGAAGTTTTTATGAAAGAAAAAGTGTCCCCAATGTAAGTAATAGCCGTGGCCGGAAGATCGGAAACCGTTTCAGCTTAACTGATTTATTGGCCGTGTTTGGACATTTATACATCAGGGGTGGGTACTCTGTCAACGTTTCCATGAAGCGATGGTACTGCAGGCAGAACGGTCAGCGGATTATACTACCTATGTACCATTGGAAATCTTCTGTCCTAAGCTAATACCCGCAAAATTTATGGCTGTAGTGTTATATGTTCATACGTTGAAAGTTCTTTAGTACCGTGTATGATGAATATGTACATTGTATTCATTGTCCGTTTGCATGAATTGTCTCGTTTTACCACTATAAACCTATCATGCCTACGTTTCTGTACATACGGCGGTTGTATAAAGTGGCATTTTTAATACTGTGAGTAGACTAAAAACAATTTGTCCTGAAATGGAATTACATATATATGTACGGTTTTTTAAATTGGTTGTGGTTTCAAATTGAAATACATTTGGGACAGTAGGGGCAGTGTTTTATGGGTGTTTTGTTTATTGTACGAAGTTTGTATTAAAAAGTCAGGAAGCTGTAACTTTATCGTCACAGGTTGTTGTCTTATTCATTGTTGAACCCCAGGTAAACCGCGGATTCTGTATTGCTTACTTAGGGCACCGTCTTTTTACTACTGTCCGATGGAGTAACTAGGTGTTAGTTTCTCGTTGACTTCGAGCGTACAAAATTTTCACAGCTTATTATTATTATTATGAGAATTCTACAACACTGTCACAATTTCTAGCATTAATATAATAGTTATGACATGCATTGCAAAATGTAGATTGTTTAAACTACTAAGAACTTTCCAACTTTAAAACTCACCCTCAACATCAAGCATTTCCGTGTAGCTATATATATGTAATTAAATACATTGCCCTTAATATCCCAATTTACCGACGATGATGGTGGGAAAGGGCTTGTAATAGTAACGAAATATAGGTCCGTTCACACGTCAACTTTTTTCTCAAATTGAGCCCAAATTTTGAACAAAAATCTTTCGCGGCGGAACAGCTCAGAGGTACAACTTGTGGTATCGTTTTAAGAAAATGTATATATGTCTTGTAAAATCCCCGTCGACCATAAACACTTGGCATTTATTTCACAGATCGCTATTTCAAGGCAGGGAAATAATATAAGTATTTATCAATAATTTTGCACAACTCACACGTTTTGATAGATAATAGACATATTGTGCTTAACTAGTAGCTCTCTCGTAGCAGCTTTGCGCGATATGACAGTATTGATTTTTTTTATTTCGACACCGCGCGCTGTCTCAGTTGACCTAATTAAGGGCTTTCAGTACTGCAGTTCGTTGCTTTCGTGTGAGTCCACCGCGTGTGAAATGTGAGAAGATATTAAATTTCTTTCGCTTACGACGGAATAAACGAGCCATGGAAACCTTGTACAATATACTACAGCGGCTATCGATACTGTTTGTGCCGTCTGCAACCGACGAACCAGTTAGTCTATAGAGCAAAGAATCTTGTTGTGATGTACGTAGTTAGTTAGTCTTATTTGTGTGCGCTTAAGAACAGTATCAGTGCGGCAGCAAAGCGGAACGCCTTGTGACACACGCATGTCGTTCGATGATGATAATATATATTGCCGACAGTTTTAGAGTATATATAATAGTAAATATGTTGTGTGCTTGCTGACGACAACCGAAGATGATATTGATAATAGTTTTCGATTAATAATGATTATTTGAAGGGGTCGATAATTAATTTACCTCGCTGCGCTGCTAAAATACAGTTCGGAAGAGTATAGCATACAGAGCAACCCGTATAGCATATAGACTATACGTTCCAAGTAGATACTTGAAAACTTCAATCAAGCCGAATATAACTTGTAATTGATATCTTTAGTATGTTTTTGGTTCTTGTATTAAGGTTGCTGTCTTATTGGGGCTTGTAATGCTCAGAGATTGGTGTGCCAGTATATGCATGTTTAGTAAGCATTAACCTAAAGCGGTTTTAGAGTTCATAGAAAAATATGTTGCTCTCATGTCTTTAAAAGTACATGCACTGTTTTTAGCATTGAAAGAACTTTAAACGAGCTGTGTTTTTGCATTCAATCAAAATGGCATGACAATTATAGACTTTAATAAATTGGCCATAGTAGGTATCTACGCATGACTGTCAAGAATAGGTAAGACGTTAAATGTTAAATGATGTCAAAAAATTAGTTTTTTTAATATTCTGATCTTTGGCACAAACCAATTTGAGTTTGCTACGTTGACGGTGCCCTACACGAGCAGTCTGTCCCAAGCCGGGGTCGGACAATTATTTGACAATTATCTGGTTAAAAGCGTATGTTTCCTTGCTTGCATGCAACTGTTAGCATGGTAGTCCTGCACTCAAAATGTTATTTTATAATGGTATTTGTTGAACATAATTCATCAAAGTATTCTTGCAGTGCTTAGGATATGGTATTTAGTCAGTAGGGTGCTAAGGTATTTAATGAGCACCTATTAAATTACTTATTTAGTATAACAATACTAAAATAGGTAAATTTAATATAACACTTTAACCTTAAACTATGCCAGCAAAAATTCAGCACTTTTTTCACATAAATTGCTGGAGCCGAACTTCTGTGTTAAACATTTGCTATGTTGTATCTGCACAATACATTTATAGATATAAAATATGAATATATACATACATATGCGTAAATATATATATATATATAAAATATATATACACATATCAGTAAATATTTTGCCAGTTTTTATGTTCAGCATAAGCAATGCTTCTGGGGACGAAAAAGGTTTGTCAAAGCTATTTTTCAAATTTAAACATCACATTGCTAAATACAAATTAGTGTTACTTTTCAACCATTATAAACATAGCATGCTTAAATGAAAATAGTTATGCTTAAATGCTTGGTACCATAATTATGAAATGATTATATTAAGTTCCAAATAATTATGCTCAAACATTGAAATAACCATATTTATGCTACAATTTAAGCGTAATTACACTACACTTTTATTAAGCATAAGGATTTTCTGTGTCGGTACTAATCCTTAACAGCAGATTAATGGAGGATTACGGTGCGGACGTCGTCTCCGCGACTTATCGAAGCTTGTTATATATATGGCTCATTATAAAGTTCTTATCTAAAGCAAAGGCTCCTGTATGTATTTGACTTTTATCTGTAATTAACACCTTTTTTCTGCAGTATGATCGCTAACGCTGTTTTAGAATATGTTTCTGTTTGGGGGTAGTAATGTTATGGATTCGATCTATCTGAATTATTTGTTTTACTGCAAATCTATTGTTACCTTGGTAAATATATATACATATTATACTTGTACTGTTTGTTTTAATCATTTAAATTTTTTGTGCTATACGATGTATTCAGTAAACTATTTTACACTACTTCCGTTTGTCAAAGTTGTTTTGCTCAACTAAAAGAGCTGATATTTTAACATTCGAAGACAAAAAATTGATTTTTGTATACCTAATGGAAACTGTGCCTAACGCTGACACTTTTATTTCAATGGAACATTAGGTATCGCGCCTTGTACTGACACTGGCTTGCGTTACTGTTGCTCATTTTACAATATTGGCGTTCGTTTTCTGAGAAAAAACGAGATGACCAGCTGCCTTAACTCTCAGGTTGCCAGCGTGTTTATTGAGCAACTTTTGACAGACTCAAGCCCACGCCTTCGTCTGAGCCCGGCGATGGGCGTGCGTGAGGATGGCTCACACTAACACTGTGCTATCTGGAAACTGTTGCTTGGTTAGTCAAAAAGTGCATTTGAATATGCTAGGGCCAGATGGCACAGTTAGCCTTGAAAGGAATGAAGCGACAGCCGTTGCTGGGCAGGAAACAAGTCTACTACATAAACTAAAACGAAACCAAGAAAAAATAGTGGCACGTTCAGGTTAGTTTATCGCATTTTAACCGGTTCGTACTCCACACTATGTACATAAGACGTAGATATATGTAATGCCTATATACATACGCATAGGTGTGTATCTAGATGTAAATGTATCGTCGCCAAAAATCTGACACCTAAGATGGTTCATTATTATGATTAGATTAATTTTTTTATTTCATGATGGTGGATCAGATTAAATTAAGAACACCAGCATTTTATCGTGTAGATCCTACGTAACCAGCCCTGCATTCCTGCTGGTTGTAGTTAATCATGCAGTGCTTATTGGTTTGGAATGATGATAACTGCAGTCAGCGCTGACACTAGATTTGGAGAAACAGAAAAAACGAGACCAGTGTTGCGTGTGATAACTGTGTTTGACAATTTGACGACATGCTTAATAATTACGTACAGTGGTATTGAAGCGGAGCCAGCGAAGTTTCCACTGAGAACGCTAGGGGGAAATTGTGAAAATTTCTTTTATTTTATCTTGTCCATGCCACTCGTAACTCATTTTCGGATGGACGGATTTCGACAAATTTTTTGTTGGATAGCAAATTTGAGGTCGATGTGCTCTTTAATGGAACGAGAATAGTTCTAATTTCATCTACTGAATCAAAATGGCAAAACAGGTTTTAAGGGTTCTGGCTAATCTGGTCATTCGGGTAGCACCCCATATAGGGTTCGCATTGAATAAATGGAGACCACTGTGCAGAATCAGCTCATCGAAATCTACAACTTTGTTGACTATGGTTTCTTGTGGGACCCCGAATATATTTCATCGGCCCTTTGCCAGAAATAGCGATTTTCCATATTTCATCGTGTTATTGCTTGTTTTTACCTTACAATGAACTTCTCTCTGAAACTGAATGCAACGATTTGGTTATGCTGAGTCAGCGTGCATATTTCATGGGTTTAGTCTTAAAGAACCTGATTTTCAGAATATAATATGTCTTCAGTTGTTATGGTGACGTATTGCATGCAGTTCATGAAGAATTGTCTGTATAGGTTTTCCGCGAGGCTGAATACGATGGTTTGAATATCTAGACACCAGCACAAGTACTTGATGCGCTGTCATTTGTTTTTAATGGGTTCAGGGTTCCGGAGGTTTTAGGGTAGTATATAAATCAAACACAGTCTGTTATTGGTGCTTAAACAAGACGATAACTTAAAAATGAAGCTGCATTCGCTTCGTCGTGCCCTCGTTTGCAAATTATTAGTA
The DNA here is from genome assembly GCA_030248225.1 of Trileptium ribeirensis. NCBI lineage: Eukaryota > Metazoa > Nematoda > Enoplea > Enoplida > Thoracostomopsidae > Trileptium > Trileptium ribeirensis. The sequence goes on from JASANE010027718.1 coordinate 24,220, forward strand.
TAGTAAGCTGTTGTGGGACAAAATGTCTTCAATAATTACTAAGTAAACAACACAAAAAGTGGGCGGAGGTGAAGCAGAATGACACCCCAAGGAATTGCCCCAAAATTTACACACTTATGTAATTTGGGGTGCTGATCACGAATCTGGCCAACGTTTCCATGACCCCTGGTTCCCGAGATATAACCTATTGAAGCTGGCCCTGTGTTTTGCTGTGCTCGTTCGCTCACTCACTGTAGGTCGACTCGGCAGCCGTCAGTAACTTGATGTGAGAACGCATCGCGTATATTTTTATTTTATTTTTATGCTTTTTATTGCGACTTGCATTGCTGTTCAGCTATAATTACCAATGCTCAGTTGTGACAATTAATGCCGTGCATATGTATTTTTATTATGTAAAATAGTGAAAAGTTTGAAAGTTAACACGAATTCAGACATCAGATCGGTAATGACGAGCAAACAATAACAATTAGGATCGGGCAATCCCCAACAAAATGTTCATCCACGCCTGTTGTGGCTCCCGCCCCAACCGTTGACGCCACATGAATTCATCGCAAAAGGCAGGAATGACTTCACGACAGCCAGCGTACCGGGTTTTGTTTTTCAATCTACTCGAGTACGCCTCGACTGAGTTGGTACACACTCCCGTGACTGGATGGACGAAATTGCTGGAGTGGTTGACCGTCTGATGAATGTATGGTGGATTAACCCCGGCCATAGCATTGATGCCACGATATGCCCACCACTCATCAGCGTAGGCAGGTCCAAAAACAGCCATCGACCAAATGCAACTTCGAACAAAAAAAGGATGCAAACGACAGACTAGGTCGCGAGAAAATATTTCTCAGTAAAAAAGGATGCAAACGACAGACAAGGGCGTGAGAAAATCTTTCTCAGTAAATTTTCTCTCCCAATAGCTGGTGTACAAGTTTGCATGCTACGGTATGTTTCTAACCCGGGAGTTACATATTACGTATGCGTGCTACACATTACCGTATAATATATACTGTACATACGCGTTATCATTATACGTGATGCGTTCTCACATCAAGTTACTGACGGCTGCCGAGTCGACCTACAGTGAGTGAGCGAACGAGCACAGCAAAACACATTGCCAACTTCAATAGGTCATATCTCGGGAACCTGGGGTCATGCAGGGAAAAGGAGGCCAGAATCGTGATGAGCGCCCCAAATTACATAAGTAATTAAATTTTGGGGCAATTCCTTGGGGTGTCATTCTGCTTCACCTCCGCCCAAAAAGTGTTTCAAACTGCAGTTTCTGATTAGCCTTTTATGTATTATTACTCTTATTTTCATGGAAGCTTCTGAGAAATCGTTTTGCCTAAACCAGGTGGATTGATTAACAAAAATTCAATAATAAAAATGGCTTCAAAATTTTTCGATGTTATCGAAAGCATCTATAATATTTTGTGGTAATTGCACTATCTAATACCGTCATCTCTACAAGCGTTAACATAATTTTGGCAGCAAAATATCACGGTGCCCAAAATTGTACTTTTGTAGGTAATTTGGTTATAGTTTTCAAAACGTGGCTCAGAAGTACGACATGCGGCAAAATGTTACGTACGGGCGACTAAAAACACTTAAAATACTGAATATTACTGCATGTGTCCCAGTGTTCTTTTGCTGTTTATATAGCTTCCATCAAAACAGAATGTATGCTTGCGGCGTACAATAAAAAGAAAAACGTTTAGAACGAGACCATTCGATAATAAATCTGTCATTTGTGTTTTCTTTATGTTCTTTGGTTGACGCAACTTGTTTAATACAATCAAGAAAACTGTATATTACATATCCTTCATCGGGAAGCCATAATGTATATTTATATATAATTGTTAGAAATGTTAGTTTTGGCTGTACCAGTACAGAATACTCTGGCTGTATCTTTAACTTTCTTATATGTAAAATAATGCCTTTGAAGCCGAATTGATCATTTAGTGTTTGCATAGATATCTGTTATAAGATATCTAAAAACATTGCAGCGTAAGTTATGCTCTATCACAGCTTATTTTTTTTGAGATTTTTTAGTTTTTGTGGCATGTTTTCTAAATCTCGTGGAAGCTCAATGATCTTTATTGACGTTTGGGTAATTGTAGGGTTCATGCGAATAAAGTATGAAATATACGTCATATAAGTGTACTTACACATACCGAAACCGTAACTATAATTTTCAGTAGATCCTTATACCAGAATCATCTCTGTATAGTAAGTAAAGGTGTCTTGTTTTGAAATGTGCTGAAAATGACTATTACGTTGCCGCTAACGTATAATTGTCGTGATATATATAACGGTTGGAATTTGACCGGGAATATGAAGATAGAAAATTTAGCTTTAAATGTTAACATGTCACATGGTGTGCGTTGATTCATGTAAATTGAGGCAGAAATAAGGGTCTTTTGTGGCTTTGAAATGTGCTCAAAATGACCATTACGTTGTCGTTAACGTATAATTATCGTGATATATCGTTGGTAAGACGTTGACCGGGATTTGGAAGATAGATAATTTTGCTTTAAATATTAACCTAGCACATGGCGTGCATTGATTCATGTAAATTTAGGAAGAAATAATTGCCTTTTGTGGTTTTGAAATGTGCTGAAAATGACCATTACGTTGGCGTTAACGTATAATTGTCGTGATATATCGTTGGTAAGAATTTGACCGAGATTTGGAAGATAGAAAATTTAGCTTTAAATATTAATTGGCATATGGTGTGCACTGATTCATGTAAATTGAGGAAGAAATAAGGGTGTTTTGTGGTTTTGAAATGTGATGAAAATGACCATTACGTTGGCGTTAATGTATAATTGTCGTGATATATCGTTGGTAAGAATTTGACCGGGATTTGGAAGATAGAAAATGAAGCTTGTTGTCAGCTTTATAAGCTGATTTACTGGGCTATGTATGATCAGGAATCAATGGACAGTGGCATCCCGCAGTATCGGGGTCTAGTACGACAGTAAGATAAACGTATGTATGAAATAGTAAGACATGTACAATGAATTGGGGCTTATTTAAAGCATTATGCGTAGACATGTTCAATGTATATAGCTAGTGTAAATGGGACACATTGTTGGACAACTATGTTTGTTGTAAAGTAATTGGGCTTATTGGAAACGGGTTTATGTACAATATCGGGACTTCAAATGCAAAACATTTTTTTTGCACTCGATATCAACTACACTAATTTTCATTGCCCGTTGGGGTGGGGGGTCGCTCATTACAGAGTTCATTTTGGGGTCCAAAAATTTATACGACGTCGGACTCACCCAAATATCGGTCCTGTGTATCGAAGTGAAAAGTGAATTTTTGTCGTCATGTTCGTCTCAACTTTCTCTGGGGTGGTGGGCTTAAACCTCTAGAATCTATTTCACCGGCCATATCAGAAATTGAAATATTGAAATAGTTTTGCGCACAGAGTCGATACGGAGTAAATGCGTCTACTTAATGACTATTACAGGATTTCAAAATCAGCTTCATTCGCATATTTTAAAGTCCCACAGTAACAATAAGTACACCTGCTTCTTGCCTTAGCGGTGGAAAGTTCATTGACAGGACACAGTTATCCCGCTGCAACCTGGTTATTTTTTGTCATAAAAGAACACAAATTAATACGTAATACATCGTCAATGCTTTAAATGGCAACACTACGACAATATCAATTACATAACAAAACCGTGACTCTTTATTAATGAGGAAACCCCAAAATTTTTGAAATTTATAAATTCCAAATTGTAAGAAAATTTTTATGTGACGATTCGTATATATATTATTATTTATATTATGTATTTATTATATTATTATATTATATTATTATTAATTATTATTATTATTATTATTTAATTATATTATTATATTATGTATTTATATTATGTATATTTATTATTATTTATGTTATATATATTATTATTATGTTTACGTTATAGTCCTGTAGGCTTTGCCTTGTTCAATGTATACCACACACAGATACAATGGCTTTTATCGTGTTCAGCAACTACAAAAACCGATTGACCTATTGTAAATCTCTCCTTTATACATCTATATTGAACAAGTGGCAGAATTTCACTGCATTTGGAGCTAAAATTAGAGTAAATTTCGGCCCCTGCAAAGATTTTTTTGCACAACTATGCTCTATTTGATGAAAGTACGATTCAAATTGCTTGCCGACATGCGACATCCAACGTTCACGAAATCCATGTATCCTTACTTCAGCAACACGTCTTAGATGCCGAAGATATATTTGTTCCGCGATTGTATTTTCATTTTGATATTTTGATGACCGCTGGAATTCCTTGAGCGGGTACAAAACCCCTCACAGACCTAATTTGAACTAAACCTTACATCAAAAATTTTTTCAGCCCGGGTAATCCAGCGCCGATTTTTGTGTCAGTCGTACGTATCACAAAATTTTTGTTCTGCATGTCCGAATACCGCTGGGTCCTCCAAGTTAAGGGGCTGGCATGTATCGGTTCCCCCTCGTTAACACAGGTGTCTCCCAATTTAAGCACCCTGGAAAATTTTGGGCTCCCCGGTTCATTGCCTTTGGGCAATTTTTTTTGTTTCCAATCGGTCTAAAGTACATAAAATTTGTACTAAATTTCCGTTCTGCAACCAAAAATTTCGTAAATTTTTTCAAAATTTACTTCCAAATCGCCATCAAAAGGATATTGGTAGTGTTTGTGACACCATTTTAGCCGTTTTTCTCTTTTGCAAATGCATCCTGGCAAAATCGGGCGCCCTCCGTTTCGGAGCCAGGGCTCCCTCCGGTTCATGCCCCCTGGCAAATTTTCAGCGAATGGAAAGCCCAGTAGCCACTAGTGAATTTACTTAATATCGAAGACAAAAATTCTCGATTTGTCATTGTTATAGTTAAACTAGGAAAACCAATTTGTTTTCTTCAGAGGTACAGCGGTACAAATGCTAGAACGCAGTATCCATAAGGCTTCCTGTGGTCGTCGGTCTAAGCGGGTGGTTGTTTTGTTAGCGTGTACAAGATTTTATGAAGGCTGCTTCAAAGCAGCGTGCAGAAGGAGTCAGACATTGTCATATCATGTTCACTTTGACGCAAATTGAATTGAAATTTTATATCAAGTGTTTGTTTATGACATAGAATACTGGTAAATTCGATAATTTATTGTAACTTTAACATCATCACTTTGTTCTGAATGAGTACTGTTTCACCTTAAATGTAGGCAGGACAAACATCATTTTCGATTGGTAAGCAGACTCCAGCGCTCAGGCTTGTGCATTATTCCGTTATGAGCACATTGAGGCACTGTACCACCGCTTAAGGGTTTTCATTAATGCAGAGTCTGGCAAAAGGTGAAAAATGTCATAGCCTGACCCCTGTGGCAGATACGTCTTACTATGCTAGCACAGAAGTGTAAAATACATATGATTTGTAGAAAGTCTGCTTATAATTAAAATTTTTTTCAATAATTATGAATGTCAACGAAGAATTCCTTATTGGTCATGACTTTGAATTTTGGCGGCATCTGTTTGTGGGGTTTTTTTGGGTGACATGCATAACTCAACTTCTGATTGATATATCAGGTCGCACATAGCTCATTCGAAAGCTTAAAATATCTATTTATGCCCTTTCGTTGCATGGAAAAACCGATCCCACTCCTTCACCTCAAGAGTGGATCCGGACAGAAGGTCCCACCAAGACTCGTTATGAGTCAAATCTCGATGACCACGGGTGATTTGGCCGCAGTTGGGCTTATATATTTTGTTCAGAAAGTTTGGCTCTATAAAGCTATGTGGAGCGCATTGTTGCCGAAGTCACCAAACAATGTTTGGTCAAAATTGGTTTTTAAATGGGCTCTTAGGAGTCCGAACACACTAAATTGGCCATATCTCCTCAACGACTTGAGCGATTCGGCCGTAGTTGGACTCATTTTGTTCAGAAAGCAAAGCCCTATATTGCTACTTGCAGTGCGTTGCTGTTGAGCTCAACTGCACATTTGGTTTGGATTCACCGCATCTATAAGTTTTACACTCAGAATTCACTTTCTGAGCAAGTAGTTGAAAATAACTCACATCGACGTACATGATTTCAAATTTAACAGGTATATAGTTGCCATCGATACGAAGAGGTTTAGCTGTTGAAACACTCGATTAGACGCTGCTAGATATCGTTCTACTTATTTCGGATGTCACAGTTACCTTGCTATTCAATTATTGTATCGATGGCAACTACATCATAAATTAGAAATCACGTGCATCGATGTGAATTATTTTCAACCACGTGCCCGGTAGGGACTTCTCTCATCGACAAGTTTGATTCGACGCAGCTAAATATCGTTCTACTTGTTTCGGTTTCGCGGAGTTCTCTAGCCATTCAGTTATTACAAAAATTTGGTTTGATTAGAAATCTGTTCAGTCTCTGAAATATATTGACATTGTGAAAGATTAATTATTGATAAAAGTCTTCAAAATATATCTAAAAATAAATTTGCGTGTCTAGAGATTGATGCAGTTGTGTTCTAGTTAATAATTGTTGTGTTTTAAAGGATGCTATATATATATTTTATTCGAGGAACAGTTTCGGTATTCTATGAAAACGAGGAACAGTTTCGGTATTCTATGAAAACAAATGTAACGTCAACATTTTTTGCCTCTGTCACACATTCTCGCCGCGTAATATATACTTAATAATATGCACATGAAGCTAAATGTTTTAGTTTTTCGCTCATCTTAGTTTTAGTACAGGTTTCGAGGCTGTGACGTAATATTTTGCTTTACAAGGTATTTCACGTACCATAAGGACAATCAGCGATAGAACCGGGGTATTTCGGGTCACATCTGTGACCGGGTCATAGTGTGTGACCCTGTTCTGACCTGGTTGATTCAGATCTTGAAAGCCCTCCGCTCTGCACTGTACGCAACATAAAAGAATAGCGCCTTTTTCCTTCTTTTTATCTGCACTGCTCTTCCACACAGACAAGGAAAGTCAAGTGCTGGCAGACCAAATTTCGCGACCAAGATTGTTCAAAATTCTTAAGTTCAAAATTCTAAGGCGCGTCGGGTGATCTTTCTGCTGAAGAGAGCAATGAACTATTGGTCGAAATTTGTGTGGCTTCAACTGTATCGCGCCTTGATTCGTCCCCATGTAGAATATGCTGTCAACGTGTGGTGTCCACACTATGAACGCGATGTTGTTTTGATTGAAAAGGTTCAACGACTAGCCATGAAACTAATTCCTTCGATCAGACATTGGAGCTATGATGCTCGTCTCGAATACCTTGGCCTTCAAACTCTCCATTCTCGTCGTATTCGAAGTGACTTAATTCTGATCTACAAAATGACACATGGCATGGTTGCCATGGATGAGTCCAAATATTTTGTACGCGGCTACGGCGGGACTAGAGGACATAATTTGAAACTCGAGACCAGAGATATTCCTCGTCTGGACGTCAGGAAGTACTTCTTCACTCATCGTACAGTGCGGCTATGGAATTCCCGTCCCCTTTTCGTGGTTAACTCACCATCACTGTCATCGTTCAAGTGTAGGCTCCATTCCGCGAATGTTTTGCCTGCTTAATGTATCATTATTGTGTTTCAATCCCAATGCTGCCCCGCGCCTAGGCGGGGCATTTCTTCCCTCCGAAGTGAACATGATGATCGACTCATCAAACTGGATCATTTGCCACGCTCTCGTACCATTCGGAGGGTCAAATGGTACGTAAAATTCGTAATAAGAAGCCGATATAGCTGATTTTGGTACCCATCGATTCGGCTTGATGAGGCGGTTCAGAAAATGCGCATTTTACCCACATCGCTGACGTTTTTTTCGATTTTTGAAGTCCCAAAGGTCCCTTCTTTGGAAACCTAAAATTTTTTCCGCAATATGGTCATGTTGGGCACCGTTCGACACAGCCTGATGAATGGAAACCACTGGTATGTGGTCAGAACGTAGTGAAACGTAGTGGAGATTGTGTGTTGCATGGGTGAAATTTTTTTAAATTCCGTCTGTGTGTGTGATTGGCCATAATTCGGGAGCGACTTAACCGATTTTCATGATGTTGGGCTCATTCGAACCGACATAGTCGATTTACCGATGCCTTTTTTCGATTAATGCTTCGGTTTTGAGTTGTGGGGTTTGAAATATGGCACCCTCGTGGTTCCTCGACCCAAAATTATAAAATTTGTTCTGATGGTCTGGGCGGCTGAAAAGTTTCATTTGGAGATTTTCGGGCATGGTAAACTAATGGCCGGTGTTGGTTTTACTCCGTAACATATGGTTCCATGCGTACGTCGGTATGCCCCCCCTTGGTTCGGGGTCAGAGGTCAAAATGAGGGTTTTACCCCATTTTAGTACCCTTCATGGGAGCAAGGTTATTTTTATCTTAACATTCGAATTTTTTCTTTGGTTGGTTTTATTTCATAGTAAAATCATAAATGCCGATGCCATTTTTTGTTTTTCGATTAAGGCTCCGGTTCTAGAGTTATGGTGTTTGAGGTACGGCACCCTCATGATTTGTCGACCCAAAATTAGAAAATTTGTTCTGACCTTTTGGGCGGCTGAAAAGTTTCACTTGATGGTTTTCGGTCATGGGAAACTCATTACCGGTGTCGATTTTGTTCTGCGATATACGGGTGCGGGGGTATGGCGCACCCATGGTTCATCGATCCCAATTTTATTGTGACGTCATGGCAGGCTGATAGCTTGGAATTTGGGGCGTTTTCGGGCTTGGGAAACTTATTGCCGGTGTTAGTTTTGTTCTAACTTGTGCGGTATTGTGTGATATCCACATATATGTAATATATAGCATATCGACGTATGCTATCGAGAGCTGATTGGCTGTGCATGCAAAAGGCGTAGGTGTACCTATGCTTCACTACGTTCTGCAATCTCGATAGAGTTACTAGTTTATTGAAATCTATGCCACCGTTAGAAACTTATGGTGGCCCAAGAAACCCCTTGTGACACTAAGGGGCGGAAAAAAATGCAGGCCATGTCGTTAATGATATACTAAGCATAAGCTAAAGTTTTTATATGTGACATACACTAAGCCTAACTTGGGGCTACGGCTTCCCGAACCCCCGCTCCAAGCTGTTTTTTCTAACGTTACAACGTACCGCCCCTCAGGCTTATATACTTGGCTCCCATAACTTTCTAATGGTGGTGTAGATTTCAATAAACTACATACCAATAGATTTCTCTCATCAAGCCGAGTCGAACGGTACTCAACAAAACCATATTCCACAGAAGAAAAATTTTTTAGGTTCCCGAAGAGGACCATTGGGACCTCAAAAAATAGAAAAAATATTGTGGGGGATGTGGGTAAAATAAGTATTTTCTGAACCGCCTCATCCAGCCGAATCCATTGATACCAAAATTAACTCTATATATTAGACATTTCAAATGTTATGGCTGACGTAAATCCTCTAGGAAAGACCCGTGTTGTAGGCCACTTACATGCCATGCAGTCTTGATACATGATTTATAGCCCTGGACAGCAGTGTGTATTCCTTTTCATACCCCTTTAATACGCACACGGTTTTCCAAACTGCTTGCAACGCGCGTACAAACCACTTCACACCATGACAAAGCGGTTTCCAAAGCACAGCTAAGTGGCTAAGCGCTGTACGCGTGTAAAAAATTTTGAGCCCGCAGGTGCCCTCGAAATTTAGCAACTTGGATATGGCTACTAAGCCCACAACCGCGGAGTCAGATTTTTGCAAGCCCACATAACACGCAATGTGTTAACCTATATCGGTTGCCTTGGAAGTTCATCATTATTCAGTGTAAACCGTTCTATTGTGTGACTTCACTTTAGGTGAGCACACTTGGATTGTTCTTTTGTCAAGTCAGTCCACGGCCGCAATAGCAACGAAAGTACACAAATAACGATTTTTTTTCTTACGTACGCCAACAAAGATTTGTGATACAGCAACACGTAGACGCTGTTCCCGGGCGCTATTTGGAGATTTAGCATCGCATTTTTCACATAACGTACATGAAAAACACGATTAGCAATCGTGTTTTTGTGTATACCATAATACACACTTCGACTGCGAACATTTCTATCCGATTCAGTATGCCATTTGATAAACGCGTACGCGCATATTCGTGTGTAATGGAGATACGTACGCGCACTCGTACATCACAGAAACCTTGTTCGGCTTCACCAAAATACGAATATCGATTTCATAAATGTGAATACAAACGATTCAGTTCGTAATTTTAACCCAAGAACAACCACGAAGAACGCACCGAAAACAGACTCTCGCATGTTGCAGTTAGGTTCATAATAGTGGCGACAATTATCTGCCAGCGGCTTTCGCTGCCCAGGCTATGCGACGAATAACGCGAGGCTTTCCAACTTATAGAAATTGTGAAATTTACCAACTCCCACCCCTGCAACAGCAGCTTTAAAAGAAGCAAGCCAATTTCTGGATGGACGCGAGCTAATTTCAGGGCAGGGTTTTTTGGTCAAAAACACATTCTTTTGAACACAATTTCTTATAAATGAACATCAAATTTTAAAAATGACCATATAAATGAATAGGAACATTTAACCCCACCAAAACCGTCGTTCGAAACCGAGATTTGTTTGGAATACTTATGACAGTATGATTCACAATGTTCATAAGCTATTATTCATATGTATATATAAGTAGTACACCAGACACGTTATGTATGTATATATAGCTTAAGTAATACATCCACATCTACCTATGTAATATATGTTAGTTTGCTTACGTATAAGGGCATATATAAGTGGTCATAGCTAGTTGTAAAATAGATCAGTCATGCTTAAAAATGAACATTCACGGTTATAAATGACCAAATTTTTGAACAGTACAATTTTTGAAAAAACACTGTTTCAGGGTGTGCTAAAATTTTTGATTGAGCGGAGCGAAGCGAAGCGTTTTTATTTTCTGTCAGGGAGTAAAAAGGTCGATGTCCGTCCGTTCGTTAGTTCGTTCGTTCGGTCCAACGGATCTCAAGAACCACTGAACCGATTTTAAAAAACTTTTTTTGTTTGAAAGCCTATCATATCAGAATGTGCACCTGATATTGGGGATTAAAAAATTTTGAGTGGTTAATTAGTAATTAGCTAATTAGTTAAGCTTATGCAGCTAAAATAGAGAATTTTGCAATATTTGTGTTAATTATTGAAATAGAATCGTTTCGACCAAACCATTATAGGGTTTTTTGGGTCGAAGAATTCAAATATAATATTTTTACCAATGATAAAGCCCTATTCCCTATGCAATGTAGTTACAAGAACATAAAATTGAGTACATTCGTAATGCCACAGCCCAAGCTCCGCTCACAAATGTAGTTCCACTACCGACTAGTATCTATAATGTATTCCATTGCTTGAAATTCACACTGACTTTGCAAAAGCCAACAACCATAGAAAATACTTATACTAAGACTACTGATGAACAGCGGAAGCGCATTTAATTCTCCCAGTATAGTTGTTGGCTGTGGCAAGAAAATAAGACGTCACTCCGCAGCACAAGAATATAATAAATTGATATTTTTCAACTTTTTTAGGCTGTGCGTTAGGGGGCGATCATTAGGCGTCGCCCTTGCTGGTGCCGCTCTGGTTACTTGCATGAGACGTATTGTATACTATAAATGTGCTATGGCAACGTGACAGCTGATTGGCAAAACCGTGTTTGCGAGAATTAACGGGACCCAAAATGGTTACTCCTCTGTTGTCATGTTTTTACGCTCCTCCCAACTGTCTTGAAAAACGACATCAGTGAATTTATTATATTTATGACCATTGTTGTGTACTGCCGTCGCTATGTATAGTATCTTACTGTGATATTGGCATCGCTTATCCTCTTTCGACAACCAAAAGTAAGGGCATGACATAATGGTGGCTAGTTTAAAAATATGCCTAGATTTGGTGCTACGTCATATGAAGTCGCTTCAATTTACGTTTACGCGATGAGGCCCAAACTTGTAACCCTATAGGTTTTGTCGCAGCAAAATATTGGTATTAATTGATTGATTTAAAATTGATATTGATTTAAGATCGATATTGATTTAGGATCGATATTGATTTAAAATGTTTTATCGGCCGAAACATTGTTATTAACTAACGTGTCCTAATACGAAACTGTTGTATTTTCAGGAATTTAGTTAATCATAAAAACTGATTCATCGGATTTGAAGCAATGTTGTTGGACGATGAACTATCTACTGAGGGTTATGACCCTGAGCGCACGGTTCGCGAACGTGGCGGTGATATTCGAAAATTGCAAACTCTCAAAACACAAGTTAGTTGAAATCGGATATTTAATATAATTTGTTATCAACCTGAGTCTTGTGGCTTATACGGCCACGCTCGACCTGAACACCATTTCATACGCAAATTTTGTAATTATACCACCGTCAATAATGGCTGACCGTGCATTTATGCATCCGTATAAAGGACATGAAGTCAGGTCGATTTGTTTAATTTTATGGTTTATAATGACGGAAAAATTCAAAAATTTTGGTGCTACAAAAATTACTATGAATATTTTATATTTTTCGAATAACAGGTTTGTTTGAGGTATTTTCATCAGGCGACTGGTTTATAAATCAGGCCGACAGATATGGACATTGATGATTGTGACAGCAATATTTTTATATTTTAGCTTAATATTCGAACCCAATTACCCAAAATGTATAAATGTATTTGCCACCAGCGGCATTGTATATAACGCATATTATCTTTAATAACCTGACGAGCGCACGTGGCTTACCTAGTCCGCAACCATGGAATAACCGGAACCGAAATTTACCGGAACCGGAGCCAGCAACCGGAACCGTCCATTTAAACCGGAGCCGGAACTTGGTCTTCGAAATTTATATGTAGTAAAACAGATGAAGGAAGAAATGAAGATATAGTGGATTTAAAATGCATTTAACTTTTACATTAAACTTAATGTTTTGCGATGGTATTATTGCCTTCCTGAAACTTTAAAGAGACTGAGGAAGCTAGTAATGTTTATTTATCGATCATGTCGACTTTTGGACACCCGGAGCAAAAAATTCCTTCCACTATACACCATTGCGTATACTGCGTCAAATCGAATATGCTTACAAAGCTTGGAGCGTAGAATACACACTTTCGCTCTGACTCCAGTCGCCTTCCTTTACTACACATACGTTTGTTACATGTTCTTCTGTAGGAAACTTGAAATTATTCGTTTATATGATTCTAAGAGAAAATAATAGATAGAAGGTAATTTTCTGATCAGGTACACTGTTTAGGCTAGCGTTGGACAAACAGTATCCGTAAGTTAGATGATAATGATGATAACTTTCTGATCAGAATGCTATAAATAGGACACACTGTGATGCTGCTCGCACAGTTTCAATAAATACAGTTCTTTGCCAAGAAAGCAGTTTCTAGCTGCGTTGCAGATAACGTTAGTTTACTTCAATTTAGACTGATTTACCAAGTTTACAAGCGCATTGTCGGGTTCTTGAAGCAATTTATGGTAGCCAAGCATACCCTAAGCACTTCTGTGTTAGCCATACTCTGTTACCGAATTGGACCTGTTTAATTGAAACGTACCGGACTTCTGGATGTGTAAAATAGCTGCTACAAGCAACGACCTGGCTTTGATTTGTTAACAAACTCCTCCAGGTTATTATGAAAAATTCCTACTGAAATTATGTGCCCTACTTACGTTTCAAACGGCAAATTGCTTCGTTAATCTTTTCTTTTGCTTGGTTGTATTGGAGCTTGATCATTGTATAATATATATTACATATGTTTGGATCACACATAAAGCAAAAAACGTGGAAAATTTCAAACAAACTTTTTAAATCGGAATTCCGGTTCCGGTATGGTTTTGCCCTTTGCCGGAACCGCAACCGTAACACGAATTTCGCCGGAACCGGAACCGGAATTCCGGTTACACCTGACCGCAACACATTTCATTGACTGCAATTAGTCCTATGCTCTGCTTTTTTATTTCAGGTGGAGGTTATTTCAAGCTCTTGTACTCAAAATATGAAAAACAACGTGTTTCATAACTACACACAGTTCATTGATACGGCGCGTGAAATATCGCACCTAGAAACGGAAATGTACCAGCTAAATCATTTACTAAACGAGCAGCGTAACGTAATCAAATCGCTGCAAGAAATGCCGTTTTCCAGTCTCGAAAAGGTAAGTTTTAAGAAATAAATCGGCAAGTTGGATAATAATTCGACATTATATCGATTTTGTAGGTGACTATCGTAAAGTTGTTTATCTAGATGTACATTGGGGTACTAGTGGGAGTTATGCTTGATAGGGTAATAATTGAGCGGAGCGAAGCGAAGCGTTTTTGTTTTCGCCAGAGGGTGAAAATTCGGCACCGTCTGTACGTCCGTTGAACTTTTCAATAACTACTGGGCCTATTTAAAAAAACTTTTTCTGTTTGAATCGTATACTATCGGACAGATGCAAGACATATATATATGTTAAAATTTGCTTTACTTAATTAGCAATTAACGAATTAGTTAACGTGTCAGCTCAGCGTATTTTTAGCATTTTCAAACAAAATTGGTTATTTTTCAATGAATAATTAAGCTAATATTTTGGTGCGTATATTACACCTCGTCGTGCTGATTATGATTCTGATGTTCATTACTAATCGGGGATGTTAACAATATGCTAATTAGTTGATTAATTAGAATTACTAATTAATTATTAATTAGCTAATTTTTTGAAAATTTTCAAAGGGCTCTGAAATGAAAAAAATGCACAGGGGTTTTCTATGGCGCTGATCATGTATAGGATATTTCTGAAGCTATAAAACTTAGCCGCATATGATAATTATTTAAGTAATAAATTAGCTATTTAGTTAATTTTATGCAAATTTTAAAACCACCTTAAAATTGCTGATTTTTGGCATTCGGGGGTTATCGCAGATCATGATGAATATGTGACTTTTAAACCTCTATGATTTTATCGTGTTTGTTAATTAGTTAAATAATTAGGTGATATTACTAATTAATTTGCTATTTTTTTTACGTAGCTAGCTTTTTGTAAGGCGGATTTGACATCAAATGTTTAAATCGTGTTACTTGGTATTAATTTATTAAATGTTTAGTTGAAATACATGTATATATACATAAATAATGTACAATATACTTTAACAATTTCTCCGCTCACTTTTTGTAATTTATTACGTTTACCAGTATATATGTATATACCGGGATCATTATCGAAATTCATATTTTTCGTGTCTCACGTGTCAGACGCGGCGAGTAAATGATACAATGTCCCTAATCTTCTATGAAAATGGTGTCTCACAATCGAGACTATTGTCTTTGCACGGTATTGTTATGGAACATCACTCTAATTTATATAAGTTCTAATATTGTGGAGTTTTCGTTATCTTCAGAACATTTTTAACACTCCACGCGGCAACTTCACTGTATTATTCTTGAACTTTCGGTCCGAGGCTGGTAAGTATTGTGCAATCTGTGTTATAAACGCTCATTAGATCAGTAGCAATACTTCCACGGTTAGTCCAAAATTCTCATGCAGCGTCTGGTAAACGACAGTCTAAGATCCGCCCGTCTGACTGATCAGGAACTGGGGTTTATAACAATCGTGTCTGCAAAGCATACAAGAATCGAAAGACATTAAATCTTGCTAACCTGCGTCTTGTAAAATTAGCTAGTCATTGCTAACATTCAACCATTGCATTGGTTTTTCAATTATTGCTCAAACGCAACTAGCTACTTGCGTTTTAGCGAAACAAGTTAAACATCATTTAGCTAATGGCTTCTCTACACACTGGAAATTTTCACAGATGGCTTTAAAGATGAGTTCAACCTGGGGCTTTGAAATCCACAATTTGCCAAAGACAGTGTGTTTAATAGAAAGACGCTTCGATAAGTAATAAATAGCATCGACATACATCTATGATTGAAGTTAAAAAATCTAGTTGTTTATGCGATTTTAGCTTCCGGCTGACGTTGTTCAAGACTAATATTCATAATTTTCCGTTCACTGGGGGTGATCTTCACTCGGGTTGCAGGCAATAGAATTTGACCAGGGACACTTTTTTGGGGGGATGTGAATTTTTTTGAAAAATAAGAAACCCCAAGTTGTAAAAGCCATGAGACGATACATTTTGGTGATATCTGCTGTCAATAGTATTTTTGTATAATCTTTTCTGTACAGAATACTGCTACAAAGCTTGCGAAGACATCGAAAAGCGGCGGTTCGCGGGCTACGCAGGGTACTTCGGGAGGAATAGGCGATGATCGGCGCCGCTCGATGCAGCAACTGTTGGAAAAAGTGGACGGGGCGGGTCGCCTCTCGGAGCATAGCCCAAACCGGTATGTGGTCTTCGAAGCGGATCTACTGGAGCTGGACGTGGATACGTTGACTCCGTTGAATCAAGTAAGATAATTTTGTAACATTGAAGCGAACAAAGTTTGTTATAGTGATATGTACCTGTATACATAGTAACTAATTAAACACACTAATAGATTATATAGCTAGAGAGTATGAGAGAGAAAGAGGGAGACCGAAACTATGATATGTTGTGCATACATGTGTCCATGAGATTTTATTGCAGGATAGAAAATTTTTCTAAAGGTGCGTTCACACTTTCAAAGGATTTAAATAAAAATTGTTAGTCTTAAAATTTGTAATGGAAAAATGTAGATAGATAAATAACGCACCTTCGTCGATAATTAGGTAAGCTGGTATTTTTTAAATGTTTGAAAGGTACCCGTTGAAACTTTTCCAAAAATGTAAAACATACGCTTCCAAATTTTGTCCAAATGATCGCATCGCATTTTTACCAAACGCACTCATCTTATAATAGAACGCACGCGTGTGAACGCAGCCTGTGATCGACATGCGCGTGCCGCTCAATAAATCATTTTGTCATGTATTTATTTTATCTTTTTTCAAGCAATAATACCAGTTTAGAAAAATGGTGGCCCTTTGCAGCAGCTAAATCGTGATACACTGCATGGTGATAAACAAGGCGTAATGTTAGTGCTTGGTATGCTTGTATCTACAAACCTTACGGATCGAAAATCTGCCTGGGACTTTTGTTGGGGGAGGGGTGTGACCCCTCATTTGACCTACGTGACCCTAAAAGACTCTCTCCCTGACCGTTAAAATTTTCATTTTTCAGCCCCCTCTCCATTAAAAAATTTGTTTCCCCACATTTTTTGTTAAAATTTTGCTTAATTTTCGTAATGTTTGCTAAAATTTTGCCCAAGTTTTGCCGGTTGTATTCAAATTGTGCAAAAATTTTACCCATTTCCTCAATTTTTGCTGAAATTTTGCTCTATTTTTGCTGAGATGTTGCCTGGTTACAGCCAAAATTTCGCCCAATATTTGCTGAAAATTTCGGTATTTGCATAAGTCTAGGTCTTGACTCGCAGTTACTGTCTTCCCGCTTGTTAGGGGTCAGAGCTGACAATAGCTGCAGCTTGTGGGTTTTTAAACATATGACTATGGAATGGAAAAACTGTTAATCTGAGCGAGTGTGTATGGTGGTTGAGATTTTGCCAGTACGACGGACCATTTATATCGCCGAATTGCAATATTATTATTACAGCTTCATTTGTTTCTGCTCAATGATGGTTTGCTTTTTACCACTCCGATAGCGAACAAAGTTGGTCCAATGCGGTACAAATACGAAGAATTGTATCAGGTATAAGTCTAATTCTTTACAATGAACAGTATCTCTTATTCGTTAGTATGCAACGGCTTTAGAGCAAAATTTACTATTTATTTTGTTTGCTACGTTCCAAACTTTATGTTCGCCTCTTTTTTATTCTATATCAATAGGAATGCCATTGACTGAATTCTGAGTACAGTTAGTGAAATGAGGGAAGTGAAGAATTTTTACTGTCTTGTTAGTGGTATAATTTGACAATGTCTGTCATTGGGATTTTCTATGGTGCCACTCATTACTAAACTTTAGCTAGGTGGCTCTATTCGAGCAATAGCTCATTTGAACGCTTGAAGTCTCTGTTTGTGGTCTTTTGTGGACTGCAACGCGATTCTATGCGCAACGCGATTCCAACTTCTTCCTTCCCCTGAAAAAGCCGAAAGAACTCGAATCGGGCCATGAGGCGCCCGAAAAATCACGTTATTTATTGTATGTCGGCAACTGAGCTAGATATTTCTGAGTCAATTTGGGCTCATTTTGTGAAGCAAATAAGGCTTTACAAGGCTATAATGATACATTGCTACGCCGCTCATTCGAGATATCGCTCGAGCTATATTGGTGTTTTTAATGTTATTTTGTAGAGCAATTTATTCTCTATGTATCTGAAAATAGTGTGCTGCTATTGTCTTTATTTATGCAGCAGTTCTGATTCAAAAGGGTTTCTGAATGGGCCGTACATCCAAAATTCACGAAAACAGCAGTATCGCCGTAAGCGGTTAAGGTATAGGGGTATTATTGGTCTCATTTTATACAGCAATTTATCCTTTATTAAAAACATATTGCAAGTCTAAATGTGCAATGAATAGGCATGTCCTTAACTATGAAAGCAACATGGCTGATATTCAGCTAACTTTGTAAGTTGATGCTCAATATAGTTGTGTTTGTCCCTCTTATTGAAAAGTCAGAATTTACTACGGTGGCGATAGGACAAGCTACTAATTAAGAAGTCATTTGGCTTTGTACGTTTCCAGATCATGCTTTCGGTCTTTGTTTTCAAACATACTGGGTCATTATATGTAATTTCGATCATCATCATGTATATTTAACTATATATTGCAGTTTTTTATGTCTTGGAGGAGTAGACTTTGCTTCTTATATTTAAACCCAATAAGCGACCCTTCTGCATTTTGTGTTAAACTTGGAAACTCCTGTGTATGCAAGTCTCTGGCAGGAAATTGTTATATTTTGCCTTATGGGTTGTATCTTCGTTAAAACAGGGTTATTGCATTGTCGATTTTTATCCGAAATTCGAAACATTTTGCTGTATATTTTTCGAAAATACCTACTTAGTTGAATAAACGATTAAACCATACAGCTGTGGTGGCACGAATTGATACGATCCCGTGAATATTCTGATGTAACAATGATGACATCAACAAGTCAATGCAACCCTTAGGACACGTTGCAAAAAGATGCAATAAAATGCAATGCGATATTAGCTATTATATTATGCAAATGAGATCTGTATATAAATATGTAATTTTGAGTAATAAATCACTTCATTCGTTGCAAACACCAAGGTCCACACAGCTTTTGATGATTCATGTTTTCAAAAATATATCTTTTTTAAATCTGTATAATTGAGGCCTGTCTGCTAACTATATTTCTAGATTTATGTTCCCATAAAAACGTTTTGTTATGTAGTTAACAACGGACTGTAGGATTTTGAGCTTTCTGTAACTATATCAGAGCTGTCATTTCTCGAATAATTATTAACTCCACTTGTGCTCGAAACAACCATCAAAAATACCTCTCCTATGCGTAAATTCAGATTTGTGTGTTCTAAATAATGCTTCTGATCTGAAATGTTATGGATATATAGAAAAATTCCGCATGTATAAAATTTATAAGAATACTTTTGAAATGCCTTAAAAATTGGACCGTTCTGATTTTCTTTCTCTGTTTTGGTTGCCAATATGCGTGAGATACGTTTTAGTTTAGCATGGGTAGCCAAGGCATCCAACATCTTCGAAGCTGAAATAATTTTGTTTTCAGCATCCTAAACACATTCAAAAATTATGCGATATTTATCGTATGCAATATACCATGTCTTTAACGTCATTTAATTTTTTCAAAACTATTATCTTTTGGAATTTTCATATAGTTACTTTTAAGACCTTATTGATGCTGCGCAGTGACGATTTTTGACTAGATTTCTCAAAATCTGCATTTTTACAATTTAAGTTCATTTGCTGGTAATGAAAATTGAATGGTGCAAAAGTGAGCCTGAACTTGTGAACCCTTTCAATAACTACATGGCAAACAGGATTTTGCTACTTTTGAAAAACGTTCTAAATTTAGAACATGTTTAAAGAATGGGACTCCTAAAATCAACTACACTGCATCAGAAAGTAGCAGCAGCGGGTTTCTTTAGTACTATAGATTAGTGCTAGCATAAAAGCCGGCCTACGGCCGGTAGTGTTCTTCGGTCATTTTGTGCTAATGCATTTCCGAATTAGGCCTTCATCCTTTCAAAACCTTATGTTTTCTAGACTGTACTTAACACACTTTACGCTTTGCTGTAATGGCTTGGAAATTCGCGTGTTTATTTTAATTCGCATCAGTTATCCTGCTTTCGTTTTTGATGGAACCATTAAACTTTGCATTGGAAGTGCCGTGCTATTATTCCTGAAAAACGTTTAAATCGTACTTTATTTGCACTTTTGTGAATACATTATGGGCTATTATTACTTTACGTCTTAGTTTGTGGATGTTTTTCCGGTAACATGATGTATATAGGTTGAAAATCTCGCCGCAATCAATCTGCCAGATTCAGGTCGTGCCAAAGATGCGTTCAAATTACTGATGTTTCCGCATCAGCGTGTGTTTCAAGCTGACTCACAAAAGCTAAAACGGCGTTGGCTTGACGGAATTGAAGATGTCAAACGAACTCTTCTCGAAGAGTCGTCGCTGGTCCGACAGGCGACGTTGCGCAGCCGAATGAGTATGAGACGTGCATCGACACAGTCGTCAAGTAGTGGTATTGCGGCTGGTGATGGGCGAAGCTTAGCGGACTATCGTGATGGTTGTAAGTTTGATGAAGAGCTATAATTTAATTATGCCATGGTGTCTACTTTCTGGAAATTCCTGACAAAATCAAACTTCTTCAGGCAATGTTGTTTCCGTAGAACTAAATTCTTGGAATTTTTCGGATGGACAGTCAGAATTTTATATTTGTTTCACTTTCTATTTTAGTTTCTGTTCAGTCTTCAATAATTTAAAAACTAGTTTCTGCTCTACTAAGGCTGGAACACATATAACGTCAGAGATGATTTCGCTGAATATCATTCCCTTATAAGAAATATTGTAAAACAAAATATTAATATACCAGGGAGTAACCGGAATTCCGGTTCCGGCGAAAATCGTGTTCCGGTTGCGGTTCCGGTAAAGGGCAAAAACCATACCGGAACCTTAATTCCGGTTTAAAAATTTTGTTTGAAATTTTCCACATTTTTTGCTTCATCCTGTAATCCAAACATATGTAACATATTATACAATGATAAAGCTCCAATACAACCAAGCAAAAGAACAGATTAACTAACCAATTTGCCCTGTGAAACGTAAGTAGGGCACATAATTTGAGCAGGAATTTTTCATAATAACCTGCATGAGTTTGTTAACAAAGCCAGGTCGATGCTTGTAGCAACTATTTTACACATCCAGAAGTCTGTGGGATACGTTTTAATTAAACCGGTCCAACTCGGTAACAGAGTATGGCTTACGCAGAAGTACTTAGGGTATGCTTGGCTAACATAAATTGCGTCAAGCACCCGCCAGTGCGCTTGTAAACTTGGTAAATCAGTCTAAATTGAAGTAAACTAACATTATCTGCAACGCAGCTAGAAACTGCTTTCTTGGCAATGAACTGTATTTATTGAAACTGTGCGAGCAGTATCACAGTGTGTCTCATTTATAGCATTCTGATTAGAAAGTTATCATCATTATGATCTAACTGACGGGCACTGTTTGTCCAACGCTAGCCTACATAGTGTCTCTGACCACTGATCAGAAAATTACCTTCTATCTATTATTTTATCTTAGAATCATATAAACCAATAATTTTAAGTTTCCTACAGAAGAACATGCAACAAACGTATGTGTAGTAAAGGGAGGCGACTGGAGACAGAGCGAAAGTGTGTATTCTACGCTCCAAGCTTTGTAAGCACAATCGATTTGACGCAGTATACGCAATGGTGTATAGTGGAAGACATTTTGTGCTCTGAATGTCCAAAAACCGACATATTTGATCGATAAATAAATATTATTAGCTTCCTCAGTCTAAAGTTTCAGAAAGGCAATAATACCATCGCAATACATTAAGTTTAATGTAAAAGTTATTTTTAATGCATTTTAAATCCACTATACCTTCATTTCTTCCGTCATCTGTTTTACTATATATAAATTTCTAAGACCAGGTTCCGGTTCCGGTTTAAATGGACGGTTCCGGTTGCTGGCTCCGGTTCCGGTAAATTTCGGTTCCGGTTATTCCCTGTAATATACTATGTTTCCCTATCTTCACGAGTTTCTCTCTATCGCTGACAAAAATCATGGAAAAATGCGAAAATGCTGATTAAGATTCTTGAAAATTCCTAATTAGATTTTGCGACGCCATTGTTATTATTATTAGCCGGCACTGCTGATGTTTACGTTAGAATGTCTGTAGCAATAAATTAATCTTTTCCTCGTAGTGCTTCGAGTTTACAATTGCAAATTAGCCTAATAAATAATTGAATGGAATGAAATTAATACCTGGTAAAAACATTATTTTTAAAACTAACGCGGTTTCAAAATTATTAGCAAAGATTTTAAAATCGTTATAAAACAACATAGCCAATTGTTGGATTTATAATAAAATAATTTCGTTGTTGTGTTTGTGTAGCAGCTAGCTTATTGCAAGTGTAACTGGATGCAGCGAATTTTAACATAAGGTTAATGTATTCGATTACGAAGTTCGGCTCTAGTATTCTTGTTCAGTTTCGATGTAATGCAGTTTTTGCTTTAAAATTTCATATCCGTCCTCCAGCCTGTAATTAAATGTATGCTACCATGTTGAAAGAACCTTAATATAAACTAGCTAGTAGCACATACATATCATACATTGATTTAGACATACATATCATACATTGATTTAGACATACATATCATACATTGATTTAGACATAGATATCATACATTGATTTAGACATACATATCATACATTGATTTAGTTTAGACATACATAACATACATTGATTTAGACATACATATCATTATATTGATTTAGACATAGATATCATACATTGATTTAGACATACATATCATACATTGATTTAGACATACATATCATACATTGATTTAGACATATACATATCATACATTGATTTAGACATACATATCATACGTTGATTTAGACATACATATCATACATTGATTTAGGCATACATATCATACATTGATTTAGACATGCATATCATACATTGATTTAGACATACATATCATACATTGATTTAGACATACATATCATACATTGATTTAGACATACATATTATACATTGATTTAGACATACATATTATGCATTGATTTATGCATTGATTTAGACATACATATCATACATTGATTTAGACATACTTATCATACGTTGATTTAGACATACATATCATACATTGATTTAGACATACATATATCATACATTGATTTAGACATACAAATATCATACATTGATTTAGACATACATATCATACATTGATTTAGACATACATATCATACATTGATTTAGACATACATATCATACATTGATTTAGACATACATATCATACATTGATTTAGACATACATATCATACATGGATTTAGACATACATATCATACATGGATTTAGACATACATATCACACATTGATTTAAACATACATATCATACATTGATTTAGACATACATATCATATATTGATTTAGACATACATACCATACATTGATTTAGTCTAGTAGAATTATTATTGATCTACTTTTATTCCAGATTTGTGACGTTTTGATGAGTTCCGTGACATTATTTTTAAAGCAGAAACACGCTGAAACGCTACCGTTACTAAATACGAAAGCTTTATTTGTAAGAAGGACATTAGTCTACACTGCTTCATTATCATATAATTTATACGAAAATTATTATGTTTGGGGTTGTCGAATATCATTTCAGCGTTGTTTTGTGCGTTTTAAGCGTGATTATGTTATATGTACCGTGGCTAAGTTTCTTTCAGTCGAGCACCATGACTCCGGAGCGTCTGAGCAGGACTCGGAATGGCTTCGCGAGTTGCCCGACGAGCTGGACGTTTGTATTGCGCAACGTGACTTCGAAGGCGCAGCCGAGCTGATTGCAGAAGGCAGGGAACATTTACGCGAGTGTACGGATACCGTTTTGATAACCGAGGTTAAGGTACGGGTATAAAACTGTTTATATAGATATTCTGTTTAAAAAATACTTTCATGTCTTTCTAGCCAGTAATTATATTTTGGCACAAAATTTTGTGATGACAGCAGATACACTAAACGAAAGATTACGTAATACTCGTAGCAGAAATTTTGTACAACTTAGTAAGTTATAATATTTGCGGTCAGAAATGAAAAAATAATCGGACCATGTGGATTAAGTGAAGTTTTGACCAATTTGAATTTCCGTTGACCTTATGTTTAACCGCAATTGGTATGCCCAAGCTAAAACATCTCACACAGCAAATTAGTCTATATGTAAAATTTTGGTGATGATGACAACCAATTCAAAGAACATACGATGATAAATTAGGCTTTTGTTGGTTATAGCTTAAATATGCTTTATAAAACGATCGGTTATTATTTGTAGCATCATCATTTTATCAATGAAATAGCCTCGCTTAATTATTATAATATTTACGGTTAACGAATAAGTTGTGGTATGTTTATGCCGAAAGATCTCTTGACACAGTAAATTGTTTGCTACTGACCACGTCTTTAATAAATTATTATATGTTCCACAAATTGTGGGATTGGACAGCTAAATTTCAAAACGTTTCAACTCCGCTGAGTCACACTTGAACCATGTTCATGCAAGCGATTAAGTATATTAGTAAGCGCGACCGCGGGCATACTATTTGATTCCATAACAGGTGCGTGAATAGCATTAGTAGTGCTGTAAATGCAGTGCTGCGTAGGAAATATATGCGTGCTTGTCATGACGTGAGTGTTTTTCGAATATGTATTGATCTTTATGGGGTCTTAACTCTTGTCTGGAATGCAAAGGGATTTGCTCTAACTATTCGTTGGTGAAAACGATCTAAATTTAGATTGAAAAACTAAAGTAGAAATTAAGCCTTGTTTTGATACTAAAGTTTGCGGACTTATGTTTATTAATTCGTATGCTTCTCAAAATATTACAATAATAACGCCAAAAATGTGGACGTTAATTTTAATATTGAAATTTGGATAGATTTACTTAAAATAGACGAAACAGTTTTCCAGAAGAGTTCAAGAAGAAAATGATTCTTACATAAAACCACATGCTTCTCAAAATATTACAATAATAACGCCAAAAATGTGGACGTTAATTTTAATATTGAAATTTGGATAGATTTACTTAAAATAGACGAAACAGTTTTCCAGAAGAGTTCAAGAAGAAAATGATTCTTACATAAAACCACAACCAAAAACTGCAGTTTAAACAGCAATCCGCGCTTACTATATTGTACGGAA
Source organism: Trileptium ribeirensis (assembly GCA_030248225.1). Lineage (NCBI taxonomy): Eukaryota > Metazoa > Nematoda > Enoplea > Enoplida > Thoracostomopsidae > Trileptium > Trileptium ribeirensis. Next base: position 49,594 of record JASANE010027718.1, read on the forward strand.
AGCCATTTTGTTTCACAGTAGCTTGTGTATCGTCGTATCAGTGCCAGTAGCCTGACCACTATTTTAGCAACATTGTTGATAACATTGCTCCTTAGCTCATACTGTTACGTGGTTATATGAAAATGCGGTTAGCATTACAAGCTCAATTACTTAGAATAATTTGCAAAAACTTCTGACTACTGAAAACCTCATTTAAATGGATTTACCTGTTTCTGGTTTAGAATACAATTTATATACTGTGGTAACAATTTGATTTAACTAGCAATATTACGGTTATTAGAGTTTCCATAACATTTAAAATTTCAACTTCCGATTTAATTTTCATGGTAAAAACTGCTCATATTACAAAACTCATATTTTGTACATTTCTTCGCTATTTCCAACATTTTAACTAATGTTCCGATACAGCACGTTACTCTTAACTATTACACGCTTACTTTTCATCAATAAAATAACAAATAGTAAGCTTTCGCTTAATAATAAACGAAACTCAGCTTTAAAAGTATCTAATTAATTATTGTCAAGATTTTGCGACAGTGAGTGTTTCGCAACATTTTGTTTAATGCAGTCCTGGTATTAGTGAGCACTGCAAGGGTCTTTTCAGTTAGGCCCCCACCTGGAAAATTGTCAATTTTGATTATCAGCGACGTGAGTCTTTTCGCAACGTTTTGCTTAATGCACTCCTGGTATTAGTGAGTATTGCTAGGGTCTTTTCAGTTAGGCCCCCATCCGGAAAATTGTCAATTTTGTTATCAGCGACGTTTGTGTTTCGCAACATTTTGCTTAATACAGTCTGATATTAGTGAGCATTGCTAGGGTCTTTTCAGTTAAGCCCCCATCCGGAAAATTGCCAATTTTGTTATCAGCGACGTGAGGCTAGCAACATTTTGCTTAATGTAGTCCTGGTATTAGTGAGCATTGCAAGGGTCTTTTCAGTTAGGCCCCCACCCGGAAAATTGTCAAACTTGATGATCAGCGACGTGTGTGTTTCGAACATTTTGCTTAATGCAGTCTGATATTGGTGAGCATTGCTAGGGTTTTTTCAGTTAGGCCCCCATCCGGAAAATTGTTGATTTTGATAATCAGCGACGTGAATGTTTCGCAACATTTTGCTTAATGCAGTCTTGATTTAGTGAGCATTGCAAGAAGCTTTTCAGTTAGGCCCCCGCCTTAAAAATTGTTAATTTTGATGATGTGCGGCAATTTTAGTACTGGTTTACTTATCCGACGGGACGGGACAGAAGCCGTCTAGTGGAGCTATATTTATGATAGATTAGTTTTTATATTGTTAGTTATCAATGATATGAAAAAGTTTCAATAATTTTTTAATAAATGTAAATTTTCTATTCTGTTCGAACTGCATTGTCGACCTGAGTCGAAGGGTGCTAAAATAAGCTAAATCGGTTCAGTTAAAATAACTTCTTGAAAACCAAAACCAAGGTCGTTAAACAATGAAAAAACTAGAGCTCATTAGTAGTGAAACAATTAAAGCTCGTTATGCGTGAGTCCACTTTAGGTGCCTACACCTAGGTTGTTCTTTTGTCAAAATCAAGAATTCATTCGCGCAGAAATTTGCGTTCACAAAAATGCGAATACCAATGGCAAAAACGTTTGCGCACATTTATCCATTCACGTTTAGGCACATTTGATTCAAATGATTTTCTGAACCAGCAGTGGACGCGGTGGATTATAGCATACGAGAAAAAAGCGATTGGTTATCACGTTTTCACTTGTACACGGTCAGCAAAATCTGTTGCTATTTCGCAAAATAGTGACCGCGTAAAGCCCATAAGCATTGCTGTATCGCAAATGGTGTACGAGTACATTTGCGTTCATCGCTTTTACAAGCGTGAAGTGTCTTGACAAAAGAACAATCCAGGTGTACGCACATAAATTAGACTCTACCATTAGTTCAGAGCGAATGGTTACAAAATTATACATTTTACATAATTGAATTTTTTCAAAATTTTTTAACACCATTGGTATCCTAAAAACAAAAAATTTTGTCATACTATCAAATTTTCTTTCTATTTTTTAACGTTTGCACAGTAGAATATACTGAAATTGTAATTGGTTATTCATGCTAGGTATCACATCAAAGATTTAAATGCTATTGTGCTCGAAGGATTACGTACTGGATGAAAGACGGTACTTGCTGTTTGCTACTCAGCTACCAGCTTACCTGCTCAGTCCTAACACGCAACTACGTTTGTGTGTTAGTGTGCCCCGTGAGGAGTACATGTTTTGCTGGCTAGTCCAAAGTGGGGGGGTGGGCATTTACGGCTGCTCTCCGGCAAAACGGAGGTACCCCCTGCTCCCACCCCCGGCAAAAATCCGGATACCCCGGCTCAAAGCCTCCTGCTGAGAAAAATAAACGTCTAAACGGGACAAAATCGAGCAAAAAATTGGCCCCCCGGCAAAATCCGGCACCCCCAGCTCATGCCCCCCCCCCGATATAATTTTCTGGGTTTGGACTGCCAGTTTTGGGGGGATTCTGCATAAGGTAATGGGGCTAGGCCTGTAGCTTAGTAGCATTAGCAGTATAGACGACTGTTTATAATATCGCAATTTTAGCCATCGGCACCGATAAGTACAAAAACGTTGCATTATCAATGCTTTCGACACAATATTGAAACAAAATAAATTAACTTTTAATCTATAGCATTTTTATGTTTTAAAACAGTGATCTTTCAGCGGAAATTGACCGAACGTGAACGTCAGCTGTGTGAAGTGCTGTGTCGCGAACTGACGACCGTACATGGTGGACTTAAGGCAGCGCGGCGGGCTATTAAATTGCTTATTCAAATGGGAATGGCATCGCAAGCGTGTGAGCTTTATTTGAAACAATGCAGTCAGGTACACGGCGCGATAGGTTTCATTATAATAACAGCTTCAAGATTTAATATGTGAAAATAAAAAAATAATACTAGCACGTATTCAAAGATTATGTAGTAGAAAGGTCCCTTATATTAGCAAAATGTTGACTCGTCGTACAGTCTGGTTGTGGCCTTTCTTATGTGTTTGTCGTTTTATACACTTCAGGTTTATTTTTATCAACTCTTACTGGTAAACTTTACATTTTAATTTGAACTATCACCATGCGCTTTGGTTAAATGTCATACAAGTTCTAAGATAATCTAATATACAGTACTCGACACTACTGACTGTTGCCTTACCCTGGTTAGCAGTGAACGAATAAAAGCAAATTATAAATTTTTTTTGACGAGCGAGCAGCGGTCAGTAATTATGACAAGTACTGTTAATCCAATATTGATACTGGAACTAGTTGTTGATGCACGATAATAATTATTTGGAATAATGGGTTTGGATCAATATTGCTTTTATACACCAAATACTTATAATTTATTTTCGCATAATCATTCAGGTCACATAATATTAGTATGATGGTATTTTTCTACAATACCTTTTTCATATTATATAACAATAAGTCACAGAATTTTATTCGCGTTCAGTGTTCTCAATGTTTTCGTGTATATTTTAACATTAACGCCTGTTGGTACCCGTGTATGTTCAAATTAATATAAGCAGTGGGAATAAAACCACAGGATTTATATCATGTAACAGCTTGCTACAACTGCATTTGTACCCTAGAAAGTGTACGGTGGGCAGAAGTAGCAAGTTATGTTCGAATTTCAGCTTTTCCATGAATAACTTTTAACTACATACAGATTGCGATAGTTCTATCAGCGTCGATTCACGTCGTTAGTCCAATCAGTAATGTTCTTTGAATATCCTCATAGTAAAGTGTAGTGAAGTAATTTCGAGGCTTGTTTGGCTTTAGGGTTGCTTTAAGTACCAGGTGTTTTTCCTCGTATCTATAGTTTACGAATTTTTTGACTAGTATCTACAGATAATATGAGGTCTCAGTAATATTGCGGTACACTCACGATACTGTTCCTCACTGCTGTTGTACACATAAGGCGAAACGATCTTTTTTTGGTCACCTGACTGAGGATATTGACTTTTGGTAAATACTACAACATCAATCAATGTCTTACACAACGAACGTGATAGATACAATTAATGCGATACATTGAAATAGGCGATACTATTCTCAAAAATCGTTTATGTGCCAGTTAGTTAAGTGTGTAAGCTGAGCAACCTAGTGTTCGTTAACTATCTGTGCCTTATCTTGGTTGGTTTTGCTACTTTGTGAGGTTGTTGGCTGAATACATAATGTGATTAGATAACGTTTATTTTCAGACTTTGAAACAGGCGATGCGTGAGCTCAAAATCTTGGATGTGCCAATTAGTTACGTGCACGAGCTAAGCAACTTGGTCTTTGGGACTATAGGTAAGATAAGTATTGCTAATAGTGGATTTGGCATGTTCTGTGTGTTTATTGGCTTGTAGCTAAAACGTTGCATTGGTTTAGCATTTATGAGTTCAAATGTATCTTCTGACCTACCACAATATCCCACCATGCTCGTGAGATTTTTCCCATGTCCGCACCTTAGTCGGCCGAAACCCCATGTTTTTGAACTAAAAATACAATTTTTTTTCGTGTCAATAAAGTTGTGTTTTTCTATGCAAAATGTTTTTAAAACATTAATTACCACTGATTCTAATGCTAAAACGACGTTTTAAAGTCTGACAATTCTTGTACGGTAGTGAAACTACACGAAAATATGAAAATATTCTGCATTTTGAGGCGAAATTTGTTTCCCCCGAGAATGAACTTGGGGACATCCCGAAGTCTCCCCAACTTTTCGGCGTACTGTAGACAGACAATATCTACGCAATTACGTTTAATTTAGTAGAATAGAAATACAGTGTAGTTGATGAACGTATTTCTTTAATTTTTCCCTTTTTGTTAAATTTTTGCTCATTTGTATAATTCTTGGCAGTTTTCTACAGTTTTTCCTAAAATGTTTCTCAATTCTTGCTAATTCGTCACTTCTGCACTCAGGGAAGGGTATGTGGAGCTTTAGGGAAGATAACGTTGGCTTAGTGATTGGCGCCTAATCGTATAGACACCTATGACAGAACTAGTAATTTTTATAACGCTCATTTTAAGGGACAATACTGGCCAATAATATGTGCAGCAGAAACAGAAATCGATCGAAATTTCTAATAAAAATCGATCAACATTTCGATAGATTATTTTGCAATTTGTCTCTGGTGGTGATTTTGATTTCATTTTTCAGTTTTAATATTATTGTTAATGATTACCCTCTTTTTATTTCCTGTTCCAAATGTGTGGAACTGTGTTAGAAATATATGGGCAGGAACTAATTATTGTTTGCTGTGAATTTGGAAACTTTTGGATTGTTATTATTTCTGGTCCACAACGCATTATATGGAGCATTGTAAGATACAGTTTCTTATGAAGTAAAGAAAATGGAACGACTGAAAAAACAAGCTATCATGGTTGCTGCTGATGTGTCTACTACCGAAGGATAAAACATATTACGCAATATTATGGTGTTTTTGTTAGACTAGAAAATTTTTACCTTGTAGTATTACTTATATTAATACTTATAGTAATTATTTTAAATAAACGTTGTAAAACTGCATTGGATAAAAGTTTCCTTTTAACAAGTTACAGTCTATTCTTTCCACAGAGATTGAGAAGGCTTTCCCAGGTCATGACTCAGGTAAATTATAGATTCTCCCAGGTCAATTCTCCAGCACCCCCAGGTATTTTGAGGCGACACCAAAAATGATCGTATTAGCAAAAACGGTTATAACAAAAATCAGTACTACTCCTTAAATTTCGTGACAAAAATCTTTGTAAAATGAAGTGCGACCTGCACATACACGGAGTTGCAGTAGGAAAATATTAAATATGCAACAAAAACAACGATATGCATGTTGTAAGTGCATGAAAACCACGCAAAAATGCAATTACAAAATTCTTAGTTGACATGTGGGTATGGTTTATCCACAAGTAAAAGGGGGAAATTCTCCCAGTATTTTTAGTTCCCCATGTTGGAGCTCGGCGCACCCAGCTCAAAACCCTCAGGTAAAGCTTTGGTCCTGTGGAGAGGGCCGACAGAGGTACACAAATTTCGTGCAGTAAACCTGTCGATATATCAGTTTTGTGTATTTATGGTATATTGAATATTTAGGTGATGTGCTATCGGAATCGCAAAAATTGTTTACGGATCTTCCTGGATGCTGCGCTGTACTGGTCGTATGGGCCTCAAGTGAGTACGTCATAACCACTATTCAAACGCTGAGAACTATATAAAGTTCTGCTGGTAAGAAGTGGGCTGTATTCTCGTGAAAGAAAAGAGTTTAGTCATGCAGTGTATTTTACAAATAGCACAGGCTTTAGGAAATTAGTTGAATTCGAGTGTCCAAGTGCGATTAGTGACATTGTAAAGTATCCACTTACCTGTTTTTACGAAACGCGAAGTAAAAAGTTAGTGTTAGCGTTGTGCAGTCAGCCATAATTTTTAGCATCGATTATACATTAGCATCATCGAATTAGCTAGCAGTTTTGTACGACCGTAAAATGTTATAATTCCCATTGCTTTACAGCTGAGCTCAAACATTATGTGACACATTTGGTTCGCCATATCTTCGAATCGGGTACATCGACTTCAGTCATCGGGCGCTGCGTTGAAATGGTTCGCGTTCGAGCTCAAAAACTGCCCACACTCGGACTGGATCTAACGTTTGAGCTCGAGAAATTGCTCGAACCACACATAAGCCGGGTTATACGAATGACCGGTGACAATGTATACGAAGCGACGAAGCTCCGCTTAATGGAAGATTCGTGGAGGCCATTCAACGCCCAAAGCGAAGTGAGTTTGAGTGATAATGCGATGTTCGTGCTAAGCGTGGATGGATACAGCTATGGTGAATGGCCTCGATTGTCTGTTCCGATTTTTATGTTCTTTGTTTGTTTGTGTTTTCGTTTGAGCTGATTTTGTGCCACTGCAACGAATACTCTTGTCAGTAATAGGCAAAAAATGTGATTATGACGTTATTGATTTCTGTGTTTTGGACTGCAATCAATGATCATCGTATTAAGGCTTTACTTTCCCAACCAAGCAGATTACTTTAAAATTAAAATATTTTTTCTTACAATTTAATGACATCGTTGCTATAACGAATTCGACCTGCTTAGTAGAATTCGACGTTTAGACTGTATGAAAGCTATGTAATGGGCTTAGCTTATTTAAACACATGTATTTTAATTTTACGAGAAATTCTCCTTGGATTGTTGCGAAACTTCAGTCGTTTCAAGTTTGTAATATAGGCGTATACACATTCCGCTTTCGGTATCTGTAGAGTATTCCCAGCGTCCTTTAGACTTGTAGTGCATTAAATTTCAAAAAATACGTGATTTTTGTGTATTGATGCGACGCCGGTAGTTCAAACGAATTTATTTACGCTTTTTAACCATCTTTTTGATCAATTATTTTGGTTATTTCATTACATAGATAGGAGTCAAGATTTTATTTGTTTTGGATTTTTGTTTCTTATTCTATAAAAATATTGCCCGGCTTTCGCTATAGTTTGGAATTCGTGGGCCGTGCTATTTTTGCATTATTATAGGTAATTAAATAATTCCTAACCGTTGGATTATGCTCATATTTTTCTGCTAGTGCTCGATTATTTTTAGACGAATTTGCTTAAATTTTTATCGGAGTTGGCTGACCCAGATCTGAAAATTGTGCTCGATCGACAGCGGTACGTTCAAGGCAACTGCAAAATTTGGCTGACAACGGCAACTCTCAGTACCGCGCGTACAATCGTTACCCTAATGAACGATTTGGTATTGTTGAGTGGCGGCACTGAAAATGCGAGAGTAAGTTGCTAATATAATAGCTGTACGTAATAGGATTTATGCTCTAATTAGACCAATAGTTGAGTTTTAAATCTTACAACAATCAGAATTAAGTGCTTATAAACTCAAACGCAAATGAAATCGAACGAAAACCCAATCGATCGATCTTCGTTTAAACGAAATTCGTTAAATTCAACGCAAACAAACATTTTTATTAAAATAGTTTTTTATTTCAACACAATCGAAATTCGTTAAACTAAACGCGAACTAACATGCTTTATTAAATTTTTATTTTTATTTTGACGCAATCAAAATTCGTTAAATTAATCGAATTTCGCTTAAACGATCTATTTTCGTTTAAACGCAAACGCTCGAAATCGAACGAAGCTTCGATCGTTTTTTGAATGCTTAATTATGATTGTAACTGTACTTTACGCTAAGCTATGTTATATAACAAACAGCTATGAAAATGTGTTGTTATTGAAGTATTTTGTGTTTCGTTTATTCGCTTGCAGTTGTTGCAATTATTATTCTTTGCTGACTGATTGTGGTCGATTGTTGTAACGCTTGATTCCAGGCATTTTCGGGATCGTTAATATTTTCATAATAGTGTCAGTTACGTATTCCAGAACGTTTTTAATTCCAAGGTTTTCACAACGTTTTCATTCATTCCTACATTGATTATAACAGAATGTGCTCGAATTTTCGGTGGTAAACGTTGCTTTATTTTTTTTACATAATTATATTTACAGCCATGACCAGACATAAGTGCTAAATAATAATTCGTCGAAATTTGGGTCGAATTCGATTTCCCTCTTAATGCGTTATAAAAAGCTAAATAATCACGTGTCACTTTAATGCGCCTCATCCGTCCAAAATTGCTGGAAAAAATGTGTTACAAAAAGCATAAATAATAATAATAATAACAAAAATCTATTCGATAATGCTTATAATAATTATTACATTTAATTATGTTACTAGGATTATTATTATATTTTATATTACAAATAAAAATCAGGAAATATGGCGACGAATTAGGTTTGGCATATCATTCCGCTTTTATTTCGTATCATTTGGTATCTTAGTCTTATAATTATTGTTATAATTTTATATTGTGATATTAATGTATCGATTTCATTTGCGCTCCACTTTTCAAGCGAAATTTATCCTTAATATTATGACGCAAGGAAAGTACCTTGAAATTAGGTTTCTGAGCTTGGTATTATATTTCGGTCATGTTTAGCTGCTTTCATTTTACAGTGTATTTATTTTCAAGAATCGAGCTCATACTTTGTTTTCAAATTAAATTATTCTTAACGTGTAATGTGCCTGTCTACAGCCTCCCGAAATGGGGAAGGGAACGTTGGGTGGCCCCCATGATCATTGTTTGGCTAATTTCAAAGTGGACGAACAATATTTTGCTCTATACGCTACGTATTCCCGCTGTATTTTCAGGTAAACTGTTAACTGTTGTACAAATATTTTCGAGCTACATAAAACAGTAGCATGTCAAAGAGCATTTAAACTACAGAAAACAAAAATTTACGGATATATTAATAACTAGTGAAGCTCGCTTGCGAGCCGGAATTCGAGTGGCGAAAACAATCCCCCGAAGCCTATTGTAGAAAGCACACACAAACAAAGCCTACACACAGTACGCAGGTGCAGCATTATATAAACCGTGAGTGATGAGTCATAGTTACGCCCGCTTCTTTTGATACACAACGTATGCAGCAGACAAAACATCGTACAACGAGTAGAAAAACAATGAACTAACAATTTAATAATTCGATACAACCCTAAATTGACCGTGAAAAGAACGTTAAAGAATTCAAACAGACACTTGAGAAAAATCTCATTTTTCATACCAAGTATGAAGCAGAAGTGTGAAAAATATTTGCCACACAATATTTTCGACACTGGCCCAGAAAACCCCATATCCGACACTAAAACCAACAATAAGCACACATTTAGGTGCATTTTCCACGACTTTTCACCAAATATACCATTTTTGTGCCAACTAGAAGCTTATAGACTCCAGATTGGGAAGCAGTTGAAAAACTTGTTATATATCATTGGAAAGCCCTGGTAAAGCTACATGGAATACGCCTATTAGTTTGCGGATACCTCGTGTACTTATTGAGAAAAGTCGCAAAAACTGGAGGGGTGCCCGAAAAATCGGCCAAAATGACGTCATTTTGCCATTTTCGGTTGAATGTGAGGACGAACATGGGTGTTTTGAAAAGTGGGTGGTCACCCCACCTCACATGCTCCGCCCTATGCTACTATAAGCTGTGTCAGAGCGTGTGGCGCAAGGAAAATACCCGCGAATAAGTGTCGAGTTTGGCATTTATTCCGCTTATGTTTTAACTTACGTTATTATTTGTTTTATTCTTAAGAATCGATCACATACTTCACTTTCAAACGAAATCATTCTTAACGTATGGCGCCTACTGTTAACTCATTTTGTCAAGTCCGAGAAACGTTTTGGAATGGACGCTCATTTGTACGTGCTAAATGTCGCATTTGTTCGGGATGATCTGCTGTTACGCGCGCCTTCAGAAATTCAAGCAACGTTACGCAAGGAATATCCTGGGCTGCTGTCCTGCAATCGGGAATCGGGTAGTTCAGCAGGAAACGACAAACGGCCGCAGCCTGCACCAAGATCGCAAGTGAAAGCGAGGCGGCCTGCAGATATGGAAGAAATAGGAAGTGTCTAAATGACATAAAGTTGCAGATAAAGCTCATATCTCAATAGTACTGGGACTGGGAGAATGTGATGTTCCGTTTCCTCTTGGTACATTGCAACGTCATTTGGAGGCACCTGGGACCTCGCTCGATTTGAGCTCGGCCCAAAGTGGGTCAGAATGGTCCACATTTGCCTCATTTCGGTCAAACTTGGCTCAATGATTATTGGAGTGTATGGTTCTGCTCGCCGTGTAAGTGCTAATAGCATTGAGCTGTACAAAATACGGCGTACTATTTTATACATTTATATTATTGAGTAGTTTCCGCGCTAATGCTTCCGATGTTTTCGCTGTTCGTTCGTATGTAGTAATGTTTATTACTCTTTTGGCTACTTACGCTTGGAATATAGGTCATGTTTTCCTTGCAAGGTTGCATTTACTGATTGCGACCACAATAATAATTACATCGATACATCTTTCTATATAATTAGGAATTAAAAACGGGTTGTCTACTTATATATCAGCGGTGGTGGGGATGGCGAAGTTCTTGTAGCAAATGTGCCACTAAATCCTGAAGCTAAAGTTGCAATTATAATTAGGTGCATATAAGCCAATTCAGACGAAATCCAACCATATAGCAAACGATGGACATGCATTTAAACGAAATTTGTTAGATTAAACGCATAGTAATATTTTTTATTAAATTAATTTTATTTTAACGCAATCGAAATTAATAATTAGTAAAATAGTGACCGAAGCAATCTGTGTGGTCAGAGGAAGCAATAATTTCCGTTAATGATGCATAATGTACCTATATTAGCGGTGCAAACTGATACAATTTTCATTGGAATCAGCAGTTGTCGAGCGATTTTCAACGGATGTAATTGTGATAGGTCAGTCGGTTTAGGTAAAATTTACATTAATATTGCGGTTAAAACTACAGGTGTCGTAGGTCCGGCGATTTGAGTATTAAATGGTTGGCGGTGGGGTAAATGGGGTTGTAAATTTCGAAATTTTTTGGTAAAAATTTATCCCATCCGAATTTTGCTAAAAATTTTTTTGTCTATTTTCATCAAAAACTACGTGGCTGGCGGTACATTTTAGGGCAGTGAAATTGGCTTGTGGCAGGGTCAGATATTTAGAGCGTTGTGTGTACTCTTTTGGGAATTATTGATATGTATGGTTAATACATTTATACTGTGATATTTATATATAAAAGTTCATATTTATGTTTTATTTCACAAATTAGTAGTAAATCTATGACCGGTTTATTACTGTTTTTGAGCAATTATATTTCAAGTATCTGAGTTCAGGTTAAATTCTCTATTGATATAGCATAGCCGGGCAATATTTAATAGTTTTCTACATTTGGTCAAAGCTCCTTCAATTGTGACGATTTCACTATTTTGCATATTTGGAAAGTGTATTAACCGATACTAAATGCAGCAACTTGCTGTAACATGCGTGTATGAAGATGTTAAAAAGGTTTGCTATATTTGATTCTGTATTATAGATTGTATTCTATCACTTGTTTTGCTATTATCGAATCAGGTCAAGGTAATTTAAATCGAAATTTCTAAAATTCGATATTTTAAGTAGCGCAATGATAACAAATAGACTAGCAGAAAACCAACAAATTCTAGTCAATTTTATTAGAATTGAACTAAACTTTTTAGAGGAACTGATTCAAGTACAGAATAGAATATACTTTACCGTATAGCTGCGCACATCTTGCAGTAGCTGCCGCATAATGCGTAGTTTTGTATCCAGTAGTATAGTTTGATAAACTTTAATTCAGGTGTGACTTGAACCTGGATCGTTTGGCTATAGACCTCGGTCAAGCTGTATTAAGCAATTTAGGAGCTACTACTCGGTTCCTTACCCCTTGGTTCATAGAGTAATCCGTTTGTACAAACGTATTTCGACGTTATGTGCTTGCCGAGTTTGGCACGTAGCTTGTATTTGGACGGGTGTTATGGTTCGCTTTCCTTTATAGAAACGGAGCAACTTATTCTGCAAAGCGTAATGAGTGGTGTACAAATCACGGAGTCAAAACATACGCTACGAAATGCATGTTGGTTTAAGTAAAGGGGTAGATTTTCAATCGGTTAACCGTTTAGCGCATAATGTAACATATTTGTGCCATGGTTAATTGCGATGCGATGAAGGAGCAGAGTTTCTTGTGTGCCTTTGGGAGGTTCCTTAAGGAACCGACCAACAGCTGCCAAATATCGTAAGGGTCTTTCCTAAACTTTCTCCATCCCGAAATTGCTCATTTGAAAATACACAGCGGAAATTTCGCCTTATCACGGCGAGCTGAGTCAGAAGTTATCTATTTCGCCCAGTTTTATGACAGATTTTTTTGGGTTTCTAATTCTCCCAAAGTATTCCAAAAAAGTTTCGATAAAATTTATAACTATTTGCGATTCTAACCGCATTGACGGAATGGTGGTAAAATCCCGCGATCGGTTCATGGGTGAAGGCTTAGGCTAGTATATCTAATATGAATTGCAATAACTTCTTAATCTGTGAACTGATCAGGGTGAGTTTATCACTCAGATCGCTAATGCGGTTCGAATGATATATAAAATTATATATTGATCGGCAAATTTTTTCCAAAAAGTTTTGGTACCACTGGGAACACAAAAAAATCGAGAATTTTTGGTCATGAAACTGAGAGGAATGAATATTTTCTAATCCAACTGGTCGACTAAGCCGATTGGTACCAAAATTTCCCCTGTATCTTGAAAACTGACCAATTTCGGGCTAGGGGTCGGGGTTCTAAGCAAGATCCTAGCGTAGTGACTAGTATATATGTTGAGGTTTATCGCTCAGCGGTTTAGATCAATCCTTGGCAAAATTTTTTCAAGGTTATGTGCAGTTTAGTACAACTGACGTGTTTAAGAAACTTAGCATGACAAGCGACTACTCAGGTCTATACGTACGGCGCAAAAAACCACATTGCTTCGTACTACGCGTTAAAATGTATAACGTTTACACACTTAAACTTCTAATGGCATCTTGGTATCAATAGTCGTCTTAATGTTTAGCAAACTGGCGACGCAGTGAGTCAAATCTAATGTATTTGGTTTCCATCATATCGTCTTGTCCCCGAGACGCTTCGTATAGCTCCGTTCCTTTGAACGAAACTGATCAACCAAAAACATCAATACGTGCATACTCAAAATTGTATTAGCGTAATCGTTTCGCAATGTTAGTAAAAATGATCTTGTGTTGGGATAGTGGCCACGGCGATATGTGCTCAGAATTCACTGAGAACTTTTTTTATAATTGCATACCAAATTCAAAATATTTGTAGCAGGAATATATGCTAGCCAGGATATAATTGCAATATATATTACAAAATGTGTTTGGAGAATACATTATCCCCACATTAAAGAGCAAAATTATGGCCTTTCACATGACAATCCTTTTATGGAGGTGTAGGCATAAAGAAAATCAGAAGTGATTTAAATTGTTTCTCATCCACTATGAAATATCCTGCTCGATTAGGTAATCTGAATTGCATTAACGAACATACATTCCCAAAAATGCAATTACTGCTGTTTAGCAAAAATAGGGGGTAATAGTATCTCTTTTTGTATAGAAATATTTGAAGTAATAACTTATCTAGCCGAAAATTCTATGATAAAATTGTTGAAACCAAGTCTAGAGCCGAATGCAACACCTGGGATGTATTTTTGGTTTCGGCGTTCTCATTTTGATTATGACACCGTTAAGGATGGCCGTTATGTGCATGACCGGCATGAGTCCTAAATTAACGGGGAATAACTATGTCTGTGTGAGATATGGATTAGTAACAGTAAACTTAGTAGCTAAATGATAGCAGGATGTCCAGTTTTCTGTTAGTATTGTTTCAATTATTGCAGAGACCATTGACCACCCACTTACCTATTCTTTTATTGTCCTCGGGCTTATAACCTTCATAGTGATATAAAACCTCAGGATAAAAAAAGTCACTCAAAATGCATTCTGTGAAATTTAAAAGAAATTTCTTTGAATTTTACACCACCAGATATTCTGTTAAAAATTCAAAGAAACATTCCTTGAAATACGAAAAATTATTTTTTTAAGAATTACATATCTCTATTCTTTGAAATTTTAAGGAATATTTCTTTGAATTTTAACAGAATATCTGGTGGTGTAAAATTCAAAGAAATTTCTTTTAATTTTACACCACCAGATATTCTGTTAAAATTCAAAGAAACATTCCTTGAAATACGAAAAATTATTTTTTTAAGAATTACATATCTCTATTCTTTGAAATTTTAAGGAATATTTCTTTGAATATTAAAAGAATATCTGGTGGTTCAAAATTCAAAGAAATTTCTTTTAAATTTCACAGAAACCTGTTTTTAGTGTAGGAGGTATCGAAACGAGTTTTTTATTTGGAATATTGAATTGCTGATAAGAGGCCTCTACGTTCCAGTGATCAATTGCAATGTTTCAATCTTATTCATACTCTACTGCCACATATGGCTGTCTTGGCAGTGAAACTTGGTGCATTCTAAGGCACCGCAAAAGGTTATCGTTTCACCCTACCTTCATATCACTAGTTTAACCCTTTTTTAAATCGCAAATCGAATTTTTCGGGATCAAAGGGGTGCAAAATTTTGCTATTTTAACCGTTAGACAGCGAGAAATTTTCCATGACGCATGCATATATTCCAAACCCGTTTTTTAGGCACTGTTAGGTACCCAGTTGACGGCTATAATGAACGAACCTTCTGAAAATGAGAAAATTGATATTTTGACCGTTTTCGGAAGGGGGGTGGGTTGGTGAAAATAGCGAGTTTTTACCCGTTGTTAGTTTGCATGGACGAAATTTTTTCACCACAAATTTTAGCGTGAAGTCAATGTCATTGAAATTTAAATTTTTTGCTCAAAATTATTGTTTCTTAAATTATATGTAGTGTTTAAAAATTTATTTTTGTTGTTTATATGTAAAGTTATTACAGTTATTAACGTAGTTTCTAACTAGAAAACTAAGCAAAGCTTACTTATTGCTTTTTTACGTAATATATAATATTTAATATTTTATAGGGACAAGGCAGTTAAACTATTCTTTAGGAAATTCTCTGGTCTTGCTGTTCACTTGCAAATTTATTTATATATTATTTTTTGGTTTGGATCATAGCTTTTGAACCCTTGAATGGATTTAGGTCACCTTTTTATCTCGTAAGCTGGGTTACCCAAGGGTCTTCTTTTTGTGTTAGGCACGAAATTGGGCAGAAAAGCGTCGAGAACATGTTCGATAACGGCAATTCGTTAAACAGCGTTGATGTATGTTGATGCGTTTTTGGATAAGGATCGTCCTTTAACTCTTTCGATTCGCTTGAATAATTATCTAAAGTTATGTTTTCGACGGTTTCCTTCAAGAATTCGCAGGAGTGCCCCGTAAACGTTAAAAAATTCATACTGAGGGTGGACCGTCAGCGTAACTTTGGTTAAACTTTAAAGGGTCAGTCTATCATTGGGTTACAAGGTGAGAGCCATTCGAGACAGTTCTGTTTATGCTTTTCCGCGTTGTCGTCCGTAAGGTTTCGGTTGTCATCGGACATATAAGTTGCTCTGGCAACATAACTGTAGCTACAGCTCCTCATGAGGGCTGAAGGCTTGCTCTGGCCGAACACCAGTGGCGCCCAGGCCGTAGGTCGACTATATATAGGTATATACACATAAATCGTATTTACGTATCGATTAACAATCAGAATACAATATAGTAGTTATTTGTTTTTAAGTGTACGAATAAGATAAAAGGAGAAGGTTATACCTATAGTAGTTTGTATATATAGCCTTATATAGGGCACGTTTTGTTTTGAATAAACAGCTATATATCTACTGAAATGCTACGTTGTTTTGGCGAATTACTCCATGTTGCCTAACGCCAATTTGGCTTGAACAGGTGAGTGGTCCCATCCGAATTATTAGCCAGTCAAACGTCGAAAGATGTCATGGCAAGGTAGCGAACACCAGTTTAGTTTGAGCCGCACAAACAAGGTGGATTCTCCTCTTTTAGCCAGCACCGTTAAGCTTTATCCTAAAAGCTTTGCTTTTTATATAAAACTTAGTCTATTCCTAAGGCCAGGTAGAGTGTTTCGGTGTGGACAGGTTGAATTGTGACTAAATGACGGTAAAAGCTTTGTTTCGGCAGGTGAACTTGTCCTGCTGATGAAAAAATCTCGGTCGCGTTTACATACTGCAAGGTTAACAAGGCTGCTTGCTAATTTGATATTAATTATAGCAAGATTTCCAGAGTGTTAATAAGTCTACTAGGTATGACGTAGTTCGGTAAAATTGATCTGCTTGTTTAGTATCAAAACCTCTAGGAGAGCAAAATGAGACATGTTAGCTATGCGATAGGTTCAGTTTTAGTTAACCCTTTCATGTGTGAAATAATAGCTGCTCGATATGCTGACTAAATGCCTTTTAACAGCAACGAAAACTTTATAATTAAACGACAATAATCTACGATTTCATAAAAAACTGTCTTCCTCAAGATTTAGTTTATCGACAATCTCTTTCCTCTTCTCTTCATTGCTTCCAATAAACTCGATCGTGACCACGCATCATTTATTCAAATTAAGCTAAAAGACGACAATCGAAGAAGAAAAATAAATACACCATTCCTGCAACAGCATTGTATTTTATGTGACGCTGACGCAAAGGGCGAATGTCACATCATGAAATGACACATGTCCGAATTAATTTGTGTATCGTGCAATGTTCGACAAACTCAAGCTGACGCCACGGATCGAACACGGTATGTACAAAGTTGAAAGTTGCGTATGCAAGCCACTGAGCTATCTAGGAGCTGTTGCCCGGTTCCTTAAGGAACCTCACAACGCGATCGAGTAACAACGCGCGTGAAAACGTACGGTATACGGCAAAGTGAGTAAACACAACGTCTTACAGTGTGTGCTACCTCCATTTGAACATAGTGAGCATGAAAGGATTGATGTCTTTTTGCTTCTTGTTTTTAGATAAAGTGGATATATTACAGCAGAAAATTTCTGTGGCTTGGACCATTCAGAGATTTATCGCTTGGGACCTTCCGATATTTCTGTGGCTTTTAAGGCATTCATTCAGAAATTTCCTTGGCTTAGGGCATCTAATTATTTTATGGCTTAGTGTTTCAACTGTTTGTGCGGCTCTCGACACTCACTTATTTCTATGGCTTGCGGCATTAGTGGATTCAGTTATTTCTATGGCTTTGTTCTTTCAGATCTTTCTGTGTCTTAGGGCTTTCCCGTAATTCGGTAGGTTAGGGCATTCAGAAATCTCGATGCCATAAGACATACAGATGCTTCTATGCCTTTAGGGCATTCAGAAATTTCTGATTTAGCACATTCTTTCTAATACGCCTATGTTTATACATTAGCTTTCCATATATGACTACTCCATGTAGCTTTTATGTTAGATCATTGCTCGGCTTTCAGTTTAACTTTTATTAAATTAAGCATGATTTGCTTCAATTTAATGCAGAAAAGCCACACTTATTCTTTCAGAATGCAACTTCATGCCGTTCATGAGTTTAGTTTATATGTAAAGATAGAAACGGGTTAGCCGTTCATGGATCAGATCTTTGTATAATAATAGAAACGGGTTAGCTGTTCATGGATCAGATCTTTGTAGAATAATAAACGGAAGGTCGGTCAATACTTTCCTCGGTTCAAAGTGTTTACGACCTGCGAGATCCTCGTAGATTAAGTTAATAAGGCTAGAGACTTATTTTTTCAGAATGCAACTCCATGCCGTTCTTGAGTTTAGTTTATATGTAAAGATAGAAACGGGTTAGCCGTTCATGGATCAGATCTTCGTAGAATAATAAACCGAAGGTCGGTCAATACTTTCCTCGGTTCAAAGTGTTTACGACCTGCGAGATCCTCGTAGATTAAGTTAATAAGGCTAGAGATTTTTTAATTTAGATGCTCGAAAATATGAACCTATAACCATTAGTCTACCCAAGTAATAGCAACTATTAATTATTGCTCTGCTGCTGCGTAACTTATAACTGCAGCAACAATCTATATTTTCAGGCGCTAAACACGCCATAAAGGCGAATGAAATAGGATCTAATCTGTGATCCAAATCATCTTTCTAGAAGTATAACGGTTTTGTTAGTGAAATTAGACCTAGCTATATTCCAGTGTTTTGGTTATTGCCACGCTGGTGCCGTTAGCGGGTATTATTTACGGTCTGTTCAGTATTTATAATAGCTACTCAATTTATTAAGGTTAAGATATATAACTGCAACATTTTTAATCTCTTTGGGACCAAAAGTTTCAATGACCCGCATTGTAATGCCAACAAAAAATTGTTTTTGTGTATTTATGAGATATCCAATGCATAAAGCTTTTAAATCAAGTTGAACCCAAGACAGGCAACTTAAATGAGATTGCGTTACACTTATACCAGACAAGCTTTTATGTAAAGCTTTAAACTAAATGTTGTTAAATGTACATAAGACACATCGCAAATTTTTCACATCTAGTGAAAACCCAACTGTTCCAGCGAAAGGCTGATTGTATAGAATTTGTTCCTCTAAACCTAAGGCTAAGATCGGGACTCGCGGCGGTGACCTAAATCGTGCGTTCAGCGGCTGTTACGGGGACTGATTTGCCAAAAATCCTCGCCCTCACATATAGATTATTTACTGTCGTCTGTTATTTTTATTGAATATACAAACGATTGCTTTGTCCTCGTTGGCATTCGGAATGTTTTGTTCTGTCATTTTTTGCAGTTATACGTTTCAACAGCTTGGCATTGGATTGATTGGTTAATGCCATAACTTAAAAAGACTTATAACTTATTTGCCAAATTAATCAAATTTTAAGCATATATGTCAATGGGAAACATTCAAAACCGATATTGCAGCAATTGGGCAGTAGCAATTATGACCTGATTACTGTTATCATACACTAAAAATTTAGGTTTTAGATGTTTCCCATTGGCATATATGCTTAAAATTTGATTAATTTGGCAAATAAGTTATAGTCTTTTTAAGTTATGACATGAACCAATCAATCCCATGCTAAGCATATATACCAATGGCAAACATTTAAAACCGATATTGCAGCAATTGGGCAGTAGCAATTATGACCTGATTACTGTTATCATAGACTAAAAATTTCGGTTTTAGATGTGCCCAAATTTTGTCCTATTAATTGTGGAACATGGAGCCGCAAAAATGTTGACCACGCGCAGCGAAGCACGCCGAACACGCTGTGCATGCCATGACAATGCAATTCTAATTCTTAGAACACCTGGAGTGTCACTGTTAGGCGGGACGGAGGTCTTCGTGGGGCGGGGGGAGTAAATCAGGGAAGGTGTAAATTTTCGATATTTTTTGGGAACTCATATTGTTTCTAATTTACGCAACATTTGTTTCCAAATTTTGCCAGTATTTTCCAAAAATTTTCATCAGTTTTTGCTGATTTGTGCCTTTTTTGCCAACATATCCCTAGTTTTGTCAATTTCTCAAAATTTGCAGGGCGCCTTCGGTGGGCGACGGGGAGTAATGTGGCTTGTTGGGAGCCGCACCACAGGACGTCGTTATGCCTACACTTCCTGTGGGTACCTATAATGCATAATCTTAATACACATTGCACATATATACTTGTATAGTATTTGCCTGTAAAGATATACCGGCGCTGCTGAAGTAGGGGAGGGGGAAATCACTGAATATGGGCCATGTAGATCATAGGTGTCGGTGGTCCGTAGGCTTAAGGAGGGTAGATGGCTTCGATGGGGGCGGGTAAGACGGATATCGTCAGCGGGTAAATTTGTGTATTTTTAGGAGCTGAAAATCCTCCTCGCACCTTCGCGCCCCCTCGCGCCACAGGCCCAGCGAAAATTGCAAAAATAGGGTAAAAAGTGACGCAAAAGTTGGTGTAAAATTGATAAAAAAATACGAGGAATTTTAGGAAAAATTGATCGCCAAATGGAGAAAACCCCAGGCCCCCTATCCCCCACTCTGTCGAAATTCATGGTGTAGACATACCTCATCTAGTGTCTGTTTCTTTATAGTAGGAAAATACGAGGAATTTCAGGAAAAATTTATCGCCAAATGGAGAAAGCCCCAGGCCCCCTATTCCCCACTCTGTCGAAATTTATGGTGTAGTCATACCTCATCTAATGTCTGTTTCTTTATAGTAGGAAAATACGAGGAATTTCAGGAAAAATTTATCGCCAAATGGAGAAAGCCCCAGGCCCCCTACCCCCACTCTGTCGAAATTCATGGTGTAGACATACACATCTAGTGTCTGTTTCTTTATAGTAGGAAAATACGAGGAATTTCAGGAAAAATTTATCGCCAAATGGAGAAAGCCCCAGGCCCCCTATCCCCCACTCTGTCGAAATTTATGGTGTAGACATACCTCATCTAGTGTCTGTTTCTTTATAGTAGGAAAATACGAGGAATTTCAGGAAAAATTTATCGCCAAATGGAGAAAGCCCCAGGCCCCCTACCCCCACTCTGTCGAAATTCATGGTGTAGACATACACATCTAGTGTCTGTTTCTTTATAGTAGGAAAATACGAGGAATTTCAGGAAAAATTTATCGCCAAATGGAGAAAGCCCCAGGCCCCCTACCCCCACTCTGTCGAAATTCATGGTGTAGACATACCTCATCTAGTGTCTGTTTCTTTATAGTAGGAAAATACGAGGAATTTCAGGAAAAATTTATCGCCAAATGGAGAAAGCCCCAGGCCCCCTATCCCCCACTCTGTCGAAATTTATGGTGTAGACATACCTCATCTAATGTCTGTTTCTTTATAGTAGGAAAATACGAGGAATTTCAGGAAAAATTTATCGCCAAATGGAGAAAGCCCCAGGCCCCCTACCCCCACTCTGTCGAAATTCATGGTGTAGACATACCACAGAAAAAAAGAAAGCACCAATCTAGTGTCTGTTTCTTTATAGTAGGAAAATACGAGGAATTTCAGGAAAAATTTATCGCCAAATGGAGAAAGCCCAGGCCCCCTATCCCCCACTCTGTCGAAATTTATGGTGTAGACATACCTCATCTAGTGTCTGTTTCTTTATAGTAGGAAAATACGAGGAATTTCAGGAAAAATTTATCGCCAAATGGAGAAAGCCCCAGGCCCCCTATCCCCCACTCAGTCGAAATTCATGGTGTAGACATACCTCATCTAGTGTCTGTTTCAAAAGCCCGCCGCCCACCCTTTATAGTAGGAAAATACGAGGAATTTCAGGAAAAATTTATCGCCAAATGGAGAAAACCCCAGGCCCCCTATCCCCCACTCTGTCGAAATTCATGTTGTAGACATACCTCATGTAGTGTCTGTTTCTTTATAGTAGGAAAATACGAGGAATTTTAGGAAAAATTTATCGCCAAATGGAGAAAGCCCCAGGCCCCCTACCCCCACTCTGTCGAAATTCATGGTGTAGACATATCTAGTGTCTGTTTCTTTATAGTAGGAAAATACGAGGAATTTCAGGAAAAATTTATCGCCAAATGGAAAAAACCCCAGGCCCCCTATCCCCCACTCTGTCGAAATTCATGGTGTAGACATACCTCATCTAGTGTCTGTTTCTTTATAGTAGGAAAATACGAGGAATTTCAGGAAAAATTTATCGCCAAATGGAGAAAGCCCCAGGCCCCCTATCCCCCACTCCATCGATACCTATGGTGTAGTCATACCCCATCTAGTGTCTGATTTCTTATAGTAGGAAAATACGAGGAATTTCAGGAAAAATTTATCGCCAAATGGAGAAAGCCCCAGGCCCCTTACTCCCAACTCTTGTCGAAATTCATGGTGTAGACATACATACACATTTAGTGTCTGGTTTTCTTATAGTAGGAAAATACGAGGAATTTCAAAAAAATTTATCGCCAAATGGAGAAAGCCCCAGCGCCCCCTATCCCCCACTCTGTCGAAATTTATGGTGTAGACATACCTCATCTAGTGTCTGTTTCTTTATAGTAGGAAAAAATACGAGGAATTTTTAGGAAAAAATTGCAATTGCCAAATGGAGAAAGCCCCAGGTCCCCTTATCCCCCACTCTGTCGAAATTCATGGTGTAGACATACCTCATCTAGTGTCTGTTTCTTTCTCTTATAGTAGGAAAATACTAGGAATTTCAGGAAAAATTTATTGCCAAAATTAAAAAAGAAACCCAGGCCCCCTATCCTCCACTCTGTCGAAATTCATGTTGTGAGACATACCCTCATGTAGTGTTTAAATTCTTTATAGTAGGAAAATATTAAGGAAATTTTAGGAAAAATTTATTTGCCAAATGGAGAGAGCCCCAAGGCCCCCCTACCCCCACTCTGTCGAAATTCCTCGATTTGACTATAAAGAAACAGGTATATTTGGTTATCAAGCACGCTGTATTCGTGGCTTTGCTATATAGAGTCCAGCTTGACTATATTATACATTTTTTGGGGTTTCAAGGGTTTTTTGGTTGGTGAACCCGATTTTCAACATGTAGTGCGTTTTCATTTGTCTGATTATGTATTGCATTTTCATTCGTCTGATTATGTATTGCGTGCAGGGCATATGTGCAATGGTCATACAGGTTGGGTCAATTAACCCGATTTCCAGAATATAATCTCTCCAGTCTCTTTAGTTACGTATACGTACAGGTCATCAAGAATTGTCTATGTAGGTTTTTTCGGTAGACTACAATACGATGGTTTGGTTATACATGCCAGCGCGAGTTTCTCGTGTCTTTTCAGAAATTTTAGTTGGGTTTAGCGATAATGTACCCGCTTTTTTGAGAATAGCTAGTCTACAACAGTTCGGTACGTGGCATCAAAAATAGTTTATGCAGATGTTTTTCGCTATGCTGAATACAATAATTTGGTTAGCTGTCCATTGTGTATATTTCGCGCTTTACACTGGGTTTTAAATTCTTTAGGGTCAATGAACCCGATAATATATTCTGTCTTCATTGAAATCCGTACAGGTTACCACCAATAATTTTCTATATATTCACGTTAGGCTAAATACAATGATTTGGTTATCTAGAGACGAGTCCAACTACTTGCTCGATGTGCCGTCAGTTGTCAAAAAGTAACCGTAGAGTTATAAATTTTGCGACCAAGTGTCGTTTTTCGAATTACTGCTGTTTTTGGCCGGTACTATATATAATTGTTTTTGTGATTTTTAAGGATAGTCTTTTTATGTTTCAGTGTCGTCACGTGAAGATAATAATAACCGGTGACGAGCCTATTCCGATTCAAGTTGATGGCGAAGCGTGGATGCAACCGGGGCAGGATATATTCAGAGTACTTCCCAAGAATAGTATTTCAGGTCCTCGTTAATAAGAAATCGGGTAAGCAGCACTTTCTATCTGAAACACATAATAGGTCGAAGATGAAAACACCACGGTAGCTGTAAGCACGTTCCTAGCCATAAATTTTATGGTGTATACAAGCGAAGTCGCGTTTTTGAAATATTTGAGGACATAATTTGTGGAAAAGTTGCTTAGTTATTAGACTGCTGGCTTCTGCCTGGTGTTGGGGAGGGGGCTTGCGCCTTATGCTTGCTATTAGTATTCTACAGTCATATATCTCATATCGTAATATTTTTTATGAAATGGGATTACATCAACTACTGCTGTGGTGTTATCGTTATAAATGGAAATTATTGTTTACTAGGCCCATAATTTTTTACCCAGTTATTATTATTGACATATCAATAAGAGGTCAGGTTTAAACTTCGTATAACGGTACCGGGTTCCAGCCAACCTCACACACAAATATAGGTAACGTTGTGCGACGTTGTGGCGTTGTGGTGCAGGTTGTGATAACCCCTAAATATGTTTAACTGAGCCACAGTTGTACAGTACCCGCCAAAATGACTGTCGCGCACGACTTCTCACTCGAAATATATTTGTTCTAAAATTAGATTTTATTATTAATTGCAATAGTTCCGAAATCTCGAACTCGCTCGCCCGAAATGCGACGGTTATCTTTAGCGATCACTGTACTTTACTGGCTTGTCCACAGAGGAGGGAGTGTAGGGCCAAAGATTTACGAGCTCCCCAAGTATTCGGAAGTTCATACATCCACCCTCAGGTAAATTTTTTCTTCCCCCGACAACCCCCATTTATTTTGAGGCGACATTGAATGATCGTCCAAACAAAAATGGTTATTACAAAACTGAATAATTTATATTTCGACTAACCACGACAAAATCCGAGGAAGTAAATGAATGGTGAACTGCCATTTGCCAGTTGTGCCATCCTCTGTAGGTAAAGTAATAAATAGGAACAAAGCAACGATATACATATTAGTAAACACATGACAAACCCAATGGACAGCAATAAGACCCACTATTGATATAAGGGTACCTCCAACTAAGCTGGCTGAAATTGCTCCAGGTATTTTCCGGTTCCCCCATGTTGGAGTCGGGGCCCACCAGTACAAAGCTCCCACGCAAAACTTTGGTTCTGTGAAGGGGCAGGCATTAGCATATCTGCTAATACATTTAATGTTTGTTGTGCAGCGACAAGAATAACTACAGCATGTAATGGGAATAAGTATAGTAATTTGGATGTTTGCCTCTCCTATTTAATTGTCATTTTCATTGCCGTTCTGGTCACTGGTACTTTGGAGTGGCCGGCTTCAGTTAAAAAATTACCTTCCCGAACCTCTGAACGTATTTCGCTAGGTAAACAAGCACAAACAGATAACACTTTGGACGTTGTTTTAATATCTGTATCGGTGAGAAATAAACTGCCAATTTTTAGTATTATGCAGTGCCTTCTCCAAACTGACTTGGTGAGGACTCGCATTTTGCTTCTCCGTGGCAAATAACGAGTATCTCCAGGTTCATGTCTGCCGTCCCCCAGCCTAGCGTTCGGTACCGAACTTTGGTTCCCTCTTGTTCGTGGTCCATCGAAAAATTTTCATCTAATGGATAGGCCAGATAATTTCTTGATCGTAAACCAGTGGCAAGTTGCTGCTTGCTGCGTTATAGTTGTTTTAGTATGAACGTAGATGCTATCCTGGATTTATATTGAGTTCCTGGACAAAATTATACGCTGTTAGCACATAGCTCGCTCACATCAAAAGGCTGTTGATTAAACTAGATGCTTCGCACGGACCATTGGGTTACTATAATTTTGGGGCCATATGTTCAACCCGATGTTTGTTACATTGTGATCTCGTCGTGTATAGTTCTGCTCGTTAATATTGCTGATCCTACATAGTCTCCATTTTGATATATAAATTCATCGTTTATCAATTCTGAACAATAAAATAACCGACATATAAAGGACTTCAATCAATTTTTCACGGTGCAGTGTTCATCCTTATAATGATTTTATATTAGGCCTGTCATTTAATTGATTGGAACAAAAAACCAAAACCAAAATTAAAAAATTCAGGCGCCGGCGGGTTTTGAATACACATTTTTTCACTTGTTGGAAGTGACAGCTCGCTAGACCATTCGGCCACTTAACAAAACGTGTCCTGCTTTACACTCGGGTCATTTGAACTGTGGTGTTAGAATTCCTAGACGTGTTAAGTTTTCCAAAATCTTGCAAATATTCTAGTTTTAATAATTCAGAGCGCGTAGAAAGTAATTAACAGCAACAAACCGGACCAACGTGACAGAAGTAAAACATAAAAAGCTAGCTACCCGAATTTCGCTGTTAGAGCCAGTAAAACTGTTGCCAAACCACTGCGCTTTTGGAAAGATATATTTGGATCACCTTTATATCCTAGAACATGCATCTTTTTAGTTTGTTCAAACACTGAAAAAATCAACAGGATTGCTGCAGCAGTTGTTTCGTTTACTCAAAGGTTACGCAGCAGCAGACGAACAAATAATGGTTGCTGTTACCTAGCGTAAGC
This sequence comes from Trileptium ribeirensis, assembly GCA_030248225.1. Taxonomy (NCBI): domain Eukaryota; kingdom Metazoa; phylum Nematoda; class Enoplea; order Enoplida; family Thoracostomopsidae; genus Trileptium; species Trileptium ribeirensis. Next base: position 75,894 of record JASANE010027718.1, read on the forward strand.
TCAATGGTAATAATGTGGGCTTCAAGTGAAAGTCTTGTTTGTCCGCTCATCGCATTTAGTATTATTGTGCAATTTTTTTACTTCACACTAGCTTCAAGTTTATTGTACTTGTAATAATATTTTACACAACAGTTCGATAATTTATTTTTTAACAGCAATTCAGAAACAACGACTAAACCTAGCCTAGCGTTAACGCCTGGAGCAACGTTAGCCGGGATGTCTCCTTCAGGTGACACGCAGCAGAAAGCCGAAACAATCATATCAACGATTGAAACGTTTCACTTATTCATTAGTTGAGTAAAGGAGTTAATAATATTGTTAAAACTTGACATTTTTAGGCTGTCCCAAATTAAATAGGAAACTGGTTGGCCATCTTTATAAATTTTTGGTTGTTTGGGTAATTATTGTTGGAGTTCTTGGAAAATGACATGATTCCCTCAACAAGTGTTGGATTCCGATTAAAAATTATAGTATGTATTTCTTGTATGTTTTAATAGATTTTTGTCTGAGGGTTTTCATATTTTGCAATATTTTTTAAAGTTGCCCCATGAGATGGTCGCCGTATGGGTATTTTTTCAGGTACAAATATACTACCTACCATAAGATGTATATTTTTTCAAATTTTGTGCAAAAATGAGTACTGAAAGCTTGATTGTTTATTATCATGATATAAGTTTATCTACAGCTGTAGCAATTATGTTTTTGAACGATACTGTGGCAAGCGAACGGTGTAGGATTTCGCTGTTGCATTTCCGTAACACTTTTATATTCTTTTTTAAAGTTTGCAATTTACGTCTCTTGCTCGAAATAGAACGCTGGCTGAGGTAACATTGCCTGTTGTGATCTGCTGAGATTGAGCGCATGACAAGGCCAGTGTTCTTCTTGGTTAAATACAGTTACAGCCAAGATCCAGGTGCTCAAAAATTTCATTTAAACGAAAATTCCATCGCTTCCGTTTAATTTAATAAATTTCGTTTAAGTGAAGATCGACTCGATTGCACTATAGTTGAGATACTATCATATATATAGAAAAAATTTTAGAAATTATATAGTTTTGCTATATGTTACATTATCATGGATAAATACGTAGCTAGTGATAGTTTTAAGTAGCAAGTTATATACAAAGCGTTTCCCATCGACTGCGCGCATAGACCATCCCAAGAAATTTAAGGAGTACCAAGGCGGGAGTGGATGCTGGCCCGGTATTTTAATAGAAAATTGAAAAATTTATAGGTGTGAAAAACGCGCCAGCCCTGACAGAGTTGGTAGTCACGATGCATCGCTACCTTTTATACACACTAAAACCTTAAATTCTGTAGCGTTGCAGCCGGTGTTCAGGTCTTCTGTTTGTGTGTGCCGTAACTAGCATAAGGTAGTATATTGAGACATATGTTTAAATATTGTAAAATAGTGCAATATCAAATTTGTTAAGTTTAGATTTTTAACAAATTTAAAACAAATTTAAACCCTATTTAGGTTAGGGTAGGCACCTTGGGGCGGGGTTGGTAGTTGTATCCCTTATCCCGGGGCCACAGTTTTCCTTATCTGCTTCTTTTCCTTCATTTCCTAATATTGTCTTTCCACATTTCTTATTAAAGTACTATTAAATCACTATAATGTTCTATTGGTTTATTATATATATATTACTTTTACGTACCTAGTCAAGTTTGCTGGCAGCTGGACCTGTCATGGTCTATCAAGTTTTTCTATCACTGTAATAATATTTTATTATAATATTATAATTATAACACATTATAATAATACGTAAAGTATTATTATGTAAAAATTGTTGGTAAGTTTTGACAAAAGCTAATCTTCGATATTAGCTTTCGTCAATTTTGAGATTTTTTCTTTTATTGTGTTCAGTTGAGTTCTATACTTGATGCAGATCACCACATAAGGTTGTTGTTTCAATTTTACAACTTTAGTTTTAAATTTCAATTGGATTTTCAATACGAATTCGTCGCAACGAGTCACCATTTAATAATTAAATTTTTGTTTATTGCATATCTCAATTCAGTCTCGTATTGTCATTTCCCAGTAACTGGCCACATAGCAAGCGCTTCTACTGGTAACGCTTATTTTCAGCAAACCTAAATAGTCTTCATGCTCGATAGCTTATTTCTTTGAATAGGTCGCCGCATGGTTACTTTATTACCGGCAAGTGTGTTAATCAAGTAGAGTATTATTACATCGAGTGACTCAGAATTTTCCCTGTATGGGGCTCGGCTGATATTTTGAATATTGATCATAAATACTTTGTTAATATCTTATCAGTAAACAAATTATTTGCGGTCTTACTGCGAACGAGTATCAAATACTAGTATTCATAGTTTGAATCATTGGGACTAATAGTTTTAACCGTAAAAACAGGCTGGGCTCTGCTTCTCTGCAACGAACTCCATCTTACGGTGACGAACTAGAGCTTCGGGTCCGTACGCGACACGACGCACTCACAGCCACCTTCTCGTCACACTCTTCATGCGGTCCAATCACCACACGCTATATATATATTTTCAACTCTAATTCGTCTTTATTGTTGTTTGTCATTCTGCTTTGCGTATGATTTCCTTGAGTTTACACGTTTTCCTGCGGTTTTTTATAGCGTATACAATTAGTGGTTTTTGAGCGTAATTGATGTATATACGCATTGTTGCGGCGACGACGCACGGTTCATGTAATTGTATTCATTGTGTATATTGTGGGTTTTGAAACAAACTCATGATGTTGGTTAGATTCTATCACGGTCCTTGTTAGGCTATTCTTGGTGAAAGAACAACTCGTCCATTTTTGATAACTTTCTGTGTTAGTTACCGATTTAGTTTGCTCGTTTTGCGGCAGGCGGCTGCCTTTATTTGTTTCCAGTGCAGAAGAAATTTACTCGTGGGTTTTTATAGCAGTGGGCAGTCAACAATATAATTAATTATACAAATCACAGGTCGTCAAAAATAAAGTAAATGTTAACTAAAACCTAAAATATTCTACGATTCTCGCGATATTAGCATTTGTATAATAATAATAACGGATTTATAGTACGATAATTTCATTGAAAAAGTTACAAAGGCTCATAAGCGAACAACGGGCTATAATACAAATCAGGTTAATATTTGTATCATCTATTCCAGGGAATAGGAAAGTTTTCAGGCGAGATTTAAACTTTGCAATTGTAATACTAGGATCACGCAGACTCAATGGCAGCTTATTCCATGCAAGTGGTGCAACAGAGTTGAAACTGCTGCTGTGCGAAACGTCGACGTTGAGTATTCGACAGGCCGCTGGGCGTGGCAGCACTGATAGTTTGGCCACATCGGACATATGCTATGGTGCGCCGGTAGAGATGGTGTCGAAGATGATAACGAGCATTTTGTACAGTATCCGCGTTTCAATGGGCAGCCAGTGGAGTCGTCGGAGAATCGGAGTAATATGTTCGCGTTTGCTTGTTTGTGACACTACACAGGCTGCATTGAGGAGAAGGCGTCGCAGGGAACAATATGAAACAACGACATACTGCAATACAAGGATTACAGTAGTCTAGTCGAGACATGACAAATGCTTGCACGGCGCATTATCGTGTGCTCTATGTAGCTGGGTTATCAATGCAATTTTTTATTTTGCTATGAATACGAAACAAACGATCACATGAATGGTGCTTTCTATCAACAAATAAATATTGGTGTACGAACATGTTTTACATAACACGGGTTATTAAAACGACATCGAAGTATTTTAGTGACTACGTTTTTCTTTATCGAGCACGTAGCTAGTGTTTTTCGATTCAATCGTACACTGGTATATATGCAAAAAGCATCGCGCCCGATTACCTATTTTTTCGTTTATAATAATTTATCGCGTATATACGTCGGTAGCGCCGACGTGAACGTTATATCGATTCGACCTAGCGAATGTTGTTGTACTTGAATGTCTCAACTTTGGCTTTCGACTTGTGGATTTATTTTGTATAACAAATACTACGTGTATTTATTATTGTGTTTTCGTTCTCATGGGTAAAAATTGGCATTAAAGATTCTACTTCACACACGACTTGTCATCCGTATCAGAGTAGCTCCATCTATTGTTACTGTTTGTTAATTCAGCGTCAAGTGTGACATTGCTCTCGAATATATAGTATAACGTAGTTTCAGTATAATTCGACGACTGGTGTTTTATCTACAACCAGCAGGGGACCGATGATTTTAATACCGCTCGTTGTTCCGAAAAACTAGAAACAACACTGATTCAGTCAGGTGGCTATCTGTTGATCCAATAACGGAGCGAACTATCTTATCTAACTGTCAGGTGACATCATAGGGCTCGCAGTTTTAAAATGCAAACCATAGGTTTTATATAGTTCAGATATTTGGTTGAACAAAATAAAAAGTTCAACGTTGAACAAAACAAAAGTTCAACCAAACAAAAAGATTTGGTTGAACTTGTACAGGGCCTTGGTGCGGCCTCATGTTGAGTATGCTGTAAACGTCTGGTGTCCGTATTTGGAGCGCGACATTGCACAAATCGAACGCGTCCAACGTCACGCAACAAAGTTGTTGCCTGTAATTCGCCACTGGGAGTGACTTAATTCTTATCTATAAGATGTTTCGTGGTGGCGAGGATCTCAATATTTTCAAGTACTTTGATGAAGGTTCTCAAACTATAATTTGCAAATAATTGGTACTCCTCGGCTCGAACTTCGTCGCAACTTCTTCACACACCGAGTTGTCCGACTTTGGAATGACCTTCCTATCAATGTAGTGAACGCTCCGTCGCTGTCATCTTTCAAGGCCAGGCTCCACGCTGCAAATATACTGCCATTATAACCATTGATTTTGTACTTTTCATAATCACAAAGCCTCGATCAAACGAAGCGTAGACGCCCTCGTTTCGGACAGATTCTCGAATACATACCTACGCAGTCGAGTGCTACAAATTCAACGACAATAGCTCTGTCCGCATGGGGGACGAAGGTGATTATATTTAATTAGTCAATGTAACTGGAGCTGGTTGTGTTTGAACAGGGAAATTCAGGATCTCTTGAGAGAGTGGCCACAGGGAAAATCCTTCTCTACAGGAAGCGCTACACATCCCGTCGCATATTTACAAAAGGTATTTGTGGTCATTTGGAATATTACATTAGGCCGGAGCAGAAAGTAATCGCTGCATCGTTATTTCGCACGTTATAGTACGCTGTGTGTTTAAATAAAAATTGTATATTTAGATGAAAAAACTGTTAACAGGTATATATGTGTGTGTCCACCACAGTAAATAATATCATTTGAAACTACGGTTTCGGAAATTATTTACTATGGGATTATGTAGCGTAATACCTGAATTATTGGTTGACGTTTATGTTTTTGGATCAAATAACCGGTAGAATTTTGTGTCTGCCTAATAGGAGGATGTGTAAGCTTTACGTATGAAAAGCTACCCCGAATGTAGGGTATCCACGTCTTTAGTTGGAATACTCCCAAGTCATCATTGATAACAAACGCATGCCACAGTAGCTGTGCATTGTGGGATACCCACCCAACGCAATTATCTTTCATCATCTTCTTTCTCGCTAGCTAAGTAGTTAGGTCGAGTTTTCATCTTCAATATCTTCATCGTTTCCCTACCATACTCTACCTTCCTACTAAAATTTCCCTAGTTATTTCTCCTATCCCAAAACATTCGCTTCCCATCCCTCCCAACTTTTCCTTATCCCACCCCAAACCTCTAAATATATTATTGGCACCTAGTTAACGCACCTGGTTGGGGCCACACCAGTGGAGATCTTTACTGGTATTCGCCGCTTGAGTCCTTAGATTGCCATGAACTGTTCCTTATTCCATTTTACTGCAACACAAATACACGAAAACAGCACACGGTTTCAAAGCCCCAGAGACGTGGAGCCGGTTTTGAAGCTCGTCAAAGACGGTGCTGACACGACATACTCGTCTAATGTGTTCCAAGGACCAACCACGCGATACGCGAAAGAGTGTCGGCGGATGTCCAAATGTCGTGCATTTTCAGACAAGCTTAAGAGAATGACCGTGGGTACCACTATTTCACGTGAATGTGAAAAGCTCTTCGAATGGGAAGCCAACCAACTTGTGAACAATCTTGAATAGCTTAGTCAAGTATTCCTCCCTAACCCTTCCGCTACCCTTTTTCCTAAACTAATATTCGCCCTTTCCCATCTCCTCAGAATACCATATTAAATTTCTCCCCAATTCTTCCAAATTTTCTCTCTTCACGCTTTATTATGTATTTCTTTTCTCCGACCGCCATACCCCTTCTGTAATCCACATTTTTAAAATTTCTTTTTCCCCGTCTGAAATCATAAAAATTAAATTTTGCGCCTTTTAGGGTAAATCCACATTTTGTAACCTTGTTATACTTCAATTTACTTTAATTGCTCAGTTGACCCCACAATTGTATAGCGCTTTAATCAGTTGGGTCAGAATTTCTGTACGTTTGCTTAGCAGATATTTTCCACCAGTTCTGTCAAGGATCAATGCTGCAGAAAGAAGTAAGGCGTGCTCCATCTAAAACCTGGAGGTATCAACTACTGGCTGGGTATAAATGTTCCTACGCTGTGGCAGTGAAACGTTTGATATGAAATTACATATTGTTTCAGTTATAACCTTCAAAATATATTTGTTACAACATGTCAGGCGATAACCTTATAAAATATTTAGTGGTTGATACGACCGCCTTTATAAACCATGCTAATCTACAGGTTAGTAGTTGTAATACATTATATATGTTTTAAATATTGTTCTCCCCAACTAGTCTAGTTCTGGCGGACCTCTGGCAATAAGGGGGGTTATCGGGGTCAAGCGTAACTCCCAGTTCGGGTGAGGGGACGTTATCCGTAGGAGGCGGTCAAACATTTTATATATTGTATATTAGATTTATAAATTATACATCAATATAATAAAAATGTTTATATGTATATATGTGTCTTATATCATTGAATTGGTTCACAAGCGCCAAAATTGTTGGACAGAGGCAAACGTTTTGGGGGTCACAATAACAAAAATCTTAAGGAGCAAACCTCAAGCAGTGCTAGGCGATCAATAGGGTTTAGCCGTAAGAGATTGATAGTCACTCCCTCCCAAATATAGCGAAATCTCGTGATATGAACTTTGAAGTGTTTGTTATCAAAACTTAGTGGAGATTGTGTGTTGCGGCGGTGAAAGCATTTAAATTTCGTCTGTGTATGTGATCGGTCATAACTCGGGAACAAGTTAACCGATTTTCCTGATCTTGGGCTCATTCGAACCGGTATAGTCTATTTACTGTGTATATCCCCAAAGTTTTTGATTTGGGGTCTGGTTCCGGTAAAATGGGTCAAAATGTGAGTTTTTTGTCCCATTTTAGTACCCTTCATGGAAGCAAGGATATTTTTAACTCAACTTTCTAATTTTTTCTGGTTGTTTTATTTCATAGTAAAATTATAAATGCCGATGTGTATTTTTTGTTTTTCGATTAATGCTCCGTATTGGAGTTGTGGGGTTTGAGGTACGGGGATATGGCGCCCCATGGTTCCTCGACCCAAAATTCGAAATTTTTTTCTGTCGTTTTGGGGGCTGAAAAGTTTCACTTTTGGGTTTTCGGGCATGGGAAACTTATTGCCGGTGTTTATTTTGCTGCGTGACATATGGTTCCATGGGTACGCGGGTATGGCGTCCCAATGGTTCGGCGTCAAATGTCAAAATGAGGGTTTTACCCCATTTTAGTATATACCCTTCACGGAAGCAAGGATATTTTTATCTCAAGTTTCGAATTTTTTTCTGGTTGGTTTTATTTCGTAGTAAAATTATAAATGCCGATGTGTATTTTTCGATTAAGGCTCCGGTTTTGGAGTTATGTGGTTTGAGGTACGGGGGTATGACGCCCCCATGGTTCCTCGATCCAAAATTCGAATTTTTTTCTGACGTTCTGGGCGGCTGAAAGGTTTCACTTGTGGGTTTTCAGACGTAGGAAATTCATTACCGGTGTTTATTTTGCTCTGCGACTCATAGTTCCATGGGTATGGGGACATAGCGCTCATGTGGTTCCTCGGCCCAAATTTCCCAATTTTATTGTGACGTCCTGGGAGGCTGAAAGCTAGCACTTGGGGGTATTCGGGCATGGGAATTGTCGGTGTTAGTTTTGTTTTAACTTGCGCGGTATTGTGTAATATTCACATATATATAGCATATCAACGTATGCTGTCGAGAGCTGATTGGCTGTGCACGCAAAAGGCGTAGGTGTACCTATGCTTCACTACATTCTGCAATCTCGATATATAGAGCTACTAGTTTAATATATAATTTTTGTATTCTATAGCAGCGTAACGTAGTTGCATCGTTGTTTTTCTACGATTATTTGGTTTATAGACTCCACGGAAACAGAATGTGGTCATATTTCCTGATACTTCCTTTGTCATCTATCTACATTCGCTAAACATTTCCCATAAGATATGAACTGTGTGCCCTGGTTTGAAATGTTTAAAACCATTTTTCGCCAAATTTTGCCAGTGGAATTAAAATGGTGGTGGTGCGGTTTCGTCGCTGGGTCTCTACATCTAAAAATTTTCAAAATTCAGCGATTTTCAATGTAAAGTGTTAACATTGTTAACAAAAGTCGTCAAATTCTGTCGAAGTAGACGTTATTGCGGCTAAATGATCATCAAAACTTATTGTCATTTTAATGTCTGAAACTCTGAAATCTAACTGTCTGAAATCAGAGATTTTCGTGGTTCGGGAGCAATGTTATATATCCTATAATACGTAAAGTGATCCTAATATACGTACCCAAATTATTCCATGTTAGGCGTTTTTGATGGGTTTGGCTCAACCAAGCCATGTATTTTTCATGTGTTATAAAGTGACGAAAATCGGCTTAGCTGACAAGGTAGGAATTTGGCATAGCAATAATCAGCAGTAAGACTTTGCTTTTCCAATTTATAACAGATAACTAAACTTTACTATTAACTTCCTTGTTATACGCTATGTTAAGTATATTTTCAATGTAAGATAAAATTTACTAAGGAATTTATAGGGGTTTTACTAACCTAGTCCATGGTCATTTTAGCGACTGAATTGAATATTATTAGAAATATTTGTCATTAGCCTCATTTGAAAAATCTAATAATGTAGCAAAACGGTAACAACGGAGGTTTGATTTTCATAGCCTAATCCAGGGGTGATTTCAGCGACTGCATGCATGGTTAACATTTATTATGTATAAAAGTTGCCACATGTTAGGTTTACACAGGTGTTTTCCTATAAACTAGTCCACATTTTAGCTACTGCATTATTTTTAAAAACATTTTTTTCCAAAATACCTAGCATACAAACTAACCAAAGCATTTTTTCAATATCCTGGCTGTCGTAATAATTTCCGCTTTATCACTACTATACGTAATAATATAACAATAAAAAGAGAATTTTTCCAATACAGCACTATAAGAAGCATTTCTCCGAGTGGTATATTTTTTATGGGTTTCTTTTTCCTTGGCCGCTAGGGGCATTTTTTCTAGTATTTATAACACAAAGGCTGTTGAATAGAACTGAGTCTAGAATGCGGTGCTCACCATCGAAATGTATATAGCGCCCTAAGAAAAAATATGTGGCTATGAACATTTAAACGTTAAAAGTCGTCTGACCTTAATGCTCATAGCTGAGTTCGCCAAAGTGGGTACATAGCATTTATAACACAAAGGGTGTTGAATAGAACTGAGTCTAGAATGCGGTGCTCACCATCGAAATGTATATAGCGCCCTAAGAAAAAATATGTGGCTATGAACATTTAAACGTTAAAAGTCGTCTGACCTTAATGCTCATAGCTGAGTTCGCCAAAGTGGGTACATAGCATTTATAACACAAAGGGTGTTGAATAGAACTGAGTCTAGAATGCGATGCTCACCATCGAAATGTATATAGCGCCCTAAGAAAAAATATGTGGCTATGAACATTTAAACGTTAAAAGTCGTCTGACCTTAATGCTCATAGCTGAGTTCGCCAAAGTGGGTACATAGCATTTATAACACAAAGGGTGTTGAATAGAACTGAGTCTAGAATGCGGTGCTCACCATCGAAATGCATATAGCGCCCCAAGAACAAATATGTGGCTATGAACATTTAAACGTTAAAAGTCGTCTGACCTTAATGCTCATAGCTGAGTTCGCCAAAGTGGGTACAAAAACGAGTCCGCTCCGATTGAAGCCACCTGGCAAAATTTTGGCTCCCCTTGATGAAATTTTCTGCTCCCCCACACTTAAAACACACCCTCAGTTGACATAGAAAGTTGAAAAAAATTTTACCAATTCTCTTTTCTAGAACTTTAAAGTTTGATTAATCTGTGTAAAGAAATTGGTTAAAATGTTGTTTTTAGTCTCAATCGAGACGTTTTCAACCGCTTCCGAGGTCATTTGTTAACCCTTTGAATGTTTTTCGCGAAATCAATAAATTTTGAAAATAATTTAAATTTTTAAAGCAGTGGGCCCCGGTTTAACCCAGGTGTACCCCTGTTTACGACGGATAGCAAAATCTGACGCCTTCCAGTTCCGAAGCAGGGGACACAGGGTTTACGACCCCCTGGCAAAATTTTCGGCGAATGGAGAAGCCGGCATAGGTGTGTACCATCATCAATGAACTACGTATATAATGTCTTTCCAAACATTACAGGTATTTGGTGAACATATCATTACTGTTCCGGAAATAGTTGAAGAAATTCGTGATAAGAAAGCCAGGGACCGGTTAAAGATTCTTCCATATGAATTACAGTTGGTCAGTCCTACTCAGGATTCCTTGCGTACCGGTTAGTTCTTCGTTATTTGACGCTTTTGTTTAATTGCAAAGCTGAAATTTTATAGTCTGTGTTTAGAGACCATATAAGTAAGCATAAAACTTTAAAAGCGTCTATATCTAATAACTACTACTAAAGATAATCGTTAACACCTTGTTTCTGTTTTAGACCAATATTGTTTATTATTCACACCAGTATGGCGCAGTCGCTCTACCCCGCTGCACCAAGAAGGTATGCTGGCTGGTCCTATTCGACAACATTTTTTCTTTTGGGTGTTCTCCAGCAACGAGTATATACAGCAAGCCTCGGATGCTTAGCTAGCTGAAAAACTTTTTCAATAGCAAGCGCCTGGAACCCGAAATGTTGTCATTTTGGAGTGTAAATCGATCTAAGTTAATTTTAGTACTAACTTTAGCAGAAAATCACAATTCGCTGTTGCTATTTGTCTAAGGGGGTGAACGTATACATATTTGTGGGGCACCATGTCATTAGGTGTTAATATTATTGGTTTAGGTAGGTATGTTAACTGTTATTAATACGTACCTTCTGTCCATGGAAGTACTGTAGCATCGTATTGGGCAATATTGCACATCAATATCCGTGGAGGGATTGTCGGAACCAACTTGATGGTTCAGCGAGGCGTCCTGCAATATAATGATCATGAGAGATTCACTGAACATGCACAACATGAAGGTACTATGGAGTCGAGATTTAAAATAAGACCCTGATGGAGCGGAGACGACCTATAGTCGGCGATTATTCCATGTAGTGATATTTCGTCACCTGAAGCTACATCTTCTGCTATTGTATTTTGTGACAACTTTAATAACACAAATTATAAATCGTGTTTTCGAAGTCTCAGATCGTGCGTCATATTAAATATGGTAGTTTTATTCATGTCGACAACGGTATGCGTGATTTTGTAAAGAAGTATAAGGTCTGTCCGCAGTCTTCTAGTATACAGCTGTTGTAAACCAAGTCGATTTAAACCTTTATCTTACCTTAAAAACCGTCTGTGAACAGTAAACAGGTACTTATATCTTGTTACCAGGAAGTAACCGGAATTTCGGTTCCGGCGAAAATCGTGTTCCGGTTGCGGTTCCGGCAAAGGGCAAAAACCATACCGGAACCGGAATTCCGGTTTAAAAAGTTTGTTTGAAATTTTCCACGTTTTTTGCTTCATCTGTGATACAAACATATGTAATATATATATTACACAATGATCAAGCTCCAATACAACCAAGCAAAAGAAAAGATTAACTAAGCAATTTGCCGTTTGAAACGTAAGTAGGGTACATAATTTCAGTAGGAATTTTTCATAACTTGCAGGAGTTTGTTAGATCAAAGCCAGGTCGATGCTTGTAGCAGCTATTTTACACATCCAGAGGTCTGTGGGATACGTTTGAATTAAACCGGTCCAACTCGGTAACAGAATATGGCTTACGCAGAAGTACTTAGGGTATGCTTGGCTAACAAAAATTGCGTCAAGCACCCGCCAGTGCGCTTGTAAACTTGGTAAATCAATCTAAATTGAAGTAAACTAACGTTATCTGCAACGCAGCTAGAAACTACTTTCTTGGCTAAGAACTGTATTTATTGAAACTGTGCGAGCACACAGTGTGTCTCATTTGTAGCATTCTGATTAGAAAGTTATCATCATTATCATCTAACTTACGGGCACTGTTTGTCCAACGCTAGCCTAAACAGTGTACCTGATCAGAAAATTACTATCTATTATTTTCTCTTAGAATCATATAAACTAATAATTTCAAGTTTCCTACAGAAGAACATGTAACAAACGTATGTGTAGTAAAGGAAGGCGACTGGAGACAGAGCGAAAGTGTGTATTCTATGCTCCAAGCTTTGTAAGCACATTCGATTTGACGCAGTATACGCAATGGTGTATAGTGGAGGACATTTTTTGCTCTGAATGTCCAAAAACCGACATATTTGATCAATAACTAAACATTATTAGCCTCCTCAGTCTCTTTAAAGTTTCAGAAAGGCAATTAATACCATCGCAATACATTAAGTTTAATGTAAAAGTTATTTTTAATGCATTTTAAATCCACTATACCTTCATTTCTTCCATCGTCTATTTTACTATATATAAATTTCGAAGACCAGGTTCCGGTTCCGGATCCGGTTTAAATGGACGGTTCCGGTTCCGGTAAATTTAGGTTCCGGTTATTCCCTGCTTGTTACATATGGGGTGACCAAACACTTGAGGCGTATTAATGACTTAAGCAAAAAGTTAAACGTCGCTATATTAATTTTGCAGAAAGATCCCATTAACATGAAAACAGTATTATTAGCAAATTTAGTTTTCTCGGGAGGAACACATAAACCCATAATTCTCGAGACAGAACCCATATATTATAATATTTTTATTATACTGAGGGAAACATGTGTTTTTGGCTCAGTGTTTACGTATTGTTTGAGGTAGAAGGTTTTAGTTGTGTTGACTTGAAAGTTCACATCCAGAGGGTTCGTTTGATGTAAAATTTGACCACATTATATGTGATGACAATTTTGCGATCCTCTAAACCCCTTAAACGAAATTGTTCATGGTATTTCCATTTTTTATTTTTTCAGCACTAAGTAACGCAGAATTGGTAGTTATGATGGATCTGATGTAGTATTCCAGGCTCATAATATAATAAAATTAAGATACGTTTTTATTTTTTCGATATATTTACCCTACTCTGAATGGGCGTACTGGCCCCATAAGGGGTTTTAAAAATATTTTATATTCGGCTTAGCAAAAACATATTTCGCATCAGAAGATTTAATTTTGATCGTTCCGTCCTTAGGGAGACTGCAGGTTTTTTTAATTTTCCTTCGTAGGTTTTTCAACCGTTATGTTATGCTCTTCCCCGATAATGGTTTTCCTTCACGACATTATTTCAGCTGTGCCCTATTTACCGACATTGATTAATATATTAGATGCATAAATTTGATAATATTTTCATGTTATAGGTCCCGTTATGGGATTACCGACATTGATTAATATACTAGATGCATAAATTTGATAATATTTTCATGTTATAGGTCCCGTTATGGGTCCCTTATTTAAAAAAACTTTCCCTGATAACTTCGTTAATTAGCTGTGGCCGTCGGAAAATGGAACCAAAATTAAAAAAAAATTCTTAACTGTATTCTCAGAGGTTGCCTCGGGCGATTTGTCGGAATTTTTTAGTCTGTTTTCGTCATTTTTGGTCTTTCGGTCGTACAATTTGGAACGTAATTTTTTCTAAGCTAAATATCTAAAATCCGTCACATAATTTTTTAAACATGTGTCAGTTTATGTATATGTCATATTTCAGGTTTGTGTCTTCTAAAATGTTTTTGGAATTTCGTTTTTTTGTGATAGAATTTTTCTCTAATATATGGAAATGCTCAATCATGGTTATTAGTAATATTTTCGGCCCTATAATACGAACCATTTATGCATTCTAGCGCATCTTGTTAGGATTAGTGCGTTCGGATGACGTTATAGACATCGCTGATTTAGATATTTTGCCTATTTGAAGCCTAAAATAGATAATATCTATGATTTTAATTTCCTAGCAGCAATTTTATGTATCTATTTTATGTCATGCAAAGCAATCCAGATAGGTAAAAATGGTTATTTTGTTGAAAAATATGTGTATTTGGGCAACGTTATAGACGTCACTGATTATGAAATATTACCAACTTGAGGTCAAACTTAGCCAATATATGTGATTTTGATCTTCTGACAGCAGTTGTTATGCATTTATGCCACCAAAGCAATCCAGATAGACTTGCAATTATTATCTTGTAGGTCCATTTATTCATCTTGACAACTATATTGGTTTTTGTTTTTAGATGTCGAGTGGGTTTTACATGTAGTTTGTATTTAGTATGTATGCTGGATCTATAGATTTTAACTGATCTATGTCTCCTTTTAGTCACTGAAGTATCCAAAAAGACTGGTGACTATGCTAGTTTATCGGCAAATGATTTAAAGCTAGCTGCGTTAGTATATCAGTTGGAGGTTGAAAAGAACGGCCCAGATCAGCTATGCCTGTCACCGAAACTTCAGGTATGAAAAGTAAAGTTAACTGTGATGAAATTTCTCAGTAAGATTGTTAATTATAATAACATTACTCGGATGATCAGATATTGGATTTAGAAACGCTATATTTTTTAACTGGATTTATTTTCAAAGCACTTGAGCTGATTTGATCTTAGTACATCATTTAGTAACAAGCAATTGAAATGGTTAATAACAATGCTACGAGCAATAGGTAGGATATACTTTGTGATGTACCAGATATTTTTGCAAAAAGTCAGACTATTCGGTTATAAGCTTTAATATTCCAACATGCTGATTATTGACTATTGATGTATTTTACTCGATACGGCTCACCATATCAAGTAAAATTATAGGATATGATATCAGATTATTCGGATATGCTATACCATGTCCTAAAATTAGTAAATATTTCTTTTAAATTTAGACTTTAACATTCACTATTGCAACTTATCAGACATTGACATTCACTATTGCAGCCCTGATTTAATGTTTTTAGGATATGAGATATAAACAAACAAGGTCATTTTTGATTATATACTTTTGTACTCATATTTCCGATGTAACTTCACTAAGTCATGGATTAAGACTTTTAATGAATAAATTCATAGTAGGCACTATTTCATTTAATAGTCAACATTAATTATTCATTATAAAGTCTAAATTTGCTGTATTTTGGGTATAATGAAGATCCTGAGAGACTGGCAGAGAGCCACTTCAATACATTTAGACGCCAAAAATGTGCGAATCTGGCACAATGTTACTAAATAGCGCCAACTTGCAGATATAGTCCAAGCAGCCATGGTGTACAATTACCTTAATTCGACCGAGGAATAGACATTTTGGATCATTTAAAGTTGATTATTTGTATCTATAAATTTTTGATGAAAATATGTAACCTCAAGTATATGTATGGCACCATTTCCTAAATCTAGCTAGTCCCAGAATTATAAAGAAATGTAATAAAGAGTTTTGTTGAAACAACGACATATTCCTCAAAACTTGTCGTGACAGACTGAATTTTTTCATAGCTTAAAACAAAAAGATATCTTAACTCACAAGTGCGGAAATTGCTAAACGGCTAAAATATGGTCAAAACGATCAAATGCATAATATAACATGTTGAGATGAATGTCACATATTACCATATCGCTATAGGGATGTGTATTTAATAGTAGTCTACAAGCTATGTTAATATCGGTAGCCTCTAATCAAAGGATCATGGCTTCTTTTACAGAAGCTATTTAAATTTTGCAACTGATTACGGTGTTCAATATTAAGATATCTCGATATGGCGGAGAAATGTATTGTAATACGAAATCCTATATGAATATTAAAACCTGCAATACTAGTAACTCACAACGAGAGGGGAAACTGAGCGGATATGGCTACTCTGGGTCTAGTGACCATTTCATCGTTCTAAATTTTGCTCCCGGACTCTCTTTGAAGTTCCACGACATCAATTATACATCAGCACTACTTCAGTGGCAACGCTATGGTCATTTTAGTCATAATCAAAACCGAAAATTTGGTCTTCCAATGATCAAAAAGACAAAATAACATTTGAAATTTGTAAATCACAATAATTATTAAAAATATATCTTGTAGATTGATTTTTACGTTGTAGGGCCCAAACAGTGGCTTTATTTAATGTATGCCATGCTAATAAAATTGCGGTTATGGTATTCAACAAACCAGGAAATTTACGGACACATTCATACATATATAATATATCACACTTACATATACATACATCTATATTGAAAAAATGACAAAATTTGATTATTTTTGGTGCAGAAACTTACCTTATTTTGGTCCGGCACCGTCCCGCAGAGGTAATAATGTGGGTTTAAGATAATGAAGTCAACTTGTTTAACGCATTAGATAACCATATAATCCTATCATTCACTTGCAGCAAGCTAAATTTTTGTGGCTGTAAGTGGTTAAAATTAGTCTCCAATTTGCATCGGTTTTGTGAAACTTTAAGTAGTAAATCATAGGAGATGCGCAAACACACTTTTTGTGTTTGGTATACTTTTGCTAATTTGATGCCCGAAACAGAGATTCATCCATCTATCTAACCTACGTGGCGCGAATTCACTGTCGTTGTTTAAAAGTAATGCTAGTAAAATGATTGCTTTGTTTATCTCTTGATTGAGATACATTTTAGATAATCAAATTTGAAAACGTATTATGGTGAAACCTAGGTTATGGTCAGGCACGGCCGTTAGACCATCCTACCAGCGCATCATGGGGCTTACGGACGGTATTTTTTTACGGATAGTAGTGTACGGCTTCAGTGTGTATTGTAATTTTATTTTTGGCTGATTCCTAGCGTAGCCTCCCAGACCTCCAGGAAATTTTACAGATGGCCGCAACTATCACCGTTTTAGTAATACATAGCAAAACATAAATATGGATCAGAGCAAAAACGCGTTAAGTTGGAACTTTTTTGCATGAAGCTAGCATCATCACCCCCACTATGTCATTATGCACTATTTATGTACTGCAAAATTACGTTCGAGTTCGTATTTGATATTTTTTGTTTTCATTATTTTGTGGAATTTGGCATATCATAGTTTTACGTTGGCAAAATCGAATTTAGCATTATTCCAGGTGACCCCAGCTCTACTTGGTGCCAGTGGATCGCTTGCATCAGGCGCTTTTGAAACATTTTGAGAAAGCCAGCATGTTGTACACCGAAACGGGTAATACCTACGCTAATGCCATTCCTTAAGAATTCTAAATCAAATCGATTATGCATCCAATTAAATTTTTGCCCAGTACAGAAGGTTTAATTGTTTAACTACGTTTAAGCTTACCCTGGGATTGTGGTTATTTTAGGAAACGCTTACTAACTCCAACAAGCACAGTATCAAAGCGACAGAAATGGCAGGATTTTATTTGCCTAAAGTGGTTAGTTTCAACAACAGCGGAAAACAATAAAGAAAATTTTTTCATTGAGTAACAGTAGTAGTTGATTGTAAACTCTGCTACAAACGATTTGTTGTCCACGCCAGTTTTGCAAACCAAGTTAAGGCTACGTGACTGTATATGGTATGGTATGTATATGGTAGCAAAGTTGAATATAATTTTATGGCATTCAGTACTGTTTGTAATCGTTTGAAACAGTTTACCATCACTGTTTCGCATTTGTACATTACAATCCGTGTATGGTTCATGGTAAAAATGAAGACCCAACTAGAAATTTTGAAATCACTTATTCATTTTGAAATTATAAAAATAGTAATTTTTTTTGTTACAGTGTTATTTATTAATAATTTTTAAATATCGTATGCCTTCGCACTTTGCCGAAGTTAATTAAATATTGTAATATGAAAATGACACATCCTATACGCTTAACAAGAAATAATCATCAAGTCTTATCAAACTGTTGAGGGCAGGATTTCGTACGGGATATCTTGCAAACGCTCCGTAATGTTATATGTTTAAGAGTCAAGTTGTAACACCGGCGTTAGTCCAGTGCCAATACTGGTATTAGAAGCTACATTTAACTATCGCAATGTTCCAGACCCAGTTTTATACTCTTGCAATGTGAGAGTTTTCATATGTCTTTTTGTTTTGTTTTCTAAACCCCGC
The DNA here is from genome assembly GCA_030248225.1 of Trileptium ribeirensis. Taxonomy (NCBI): domain Eukaryota; kingdom Metazoa; phylum Nematoda; class Enoplea; order Enoplida; family Thoracostomopsidae; genus Trileptium; species Trileptium ribeirensis. The sequence continues at coordinate 94,324 of JASANE010027718.1, forward strand.
GTATTTAACTTATTTGTTTTAGCACTATCGTCTTATTGCTTTTTCGTCATCGAAAGATGCTTGAACAGTGTGTGTTGAGTGTTTTATGATCAGCGCGAAATAAAAATCATTGAATAATTATAATTCTTTTAGTTACACGGCTGTGGCGAAGTAATACCTGCCTGTTATAGGCAAGAGTCTGTAGGTTATTGAGATTTTGTCCTGTTATAACTAGTGATTGTTTCAATCAACTTTGTAAACTTTTCTGCGTTGATTGGACAGATTTTTGGAGGTTTGGAAAATAAGCTTCTGATTTTAGTTGAAGCCGGCCGAAAGTGGTTCTCATATTAGCGGTACTGTCACAGAAGAACATCCTGAAGTTGATGCTACACGCGCATACGAATTCAATGCGCAATCATGTCTTCAGGAAGGTATGTGTAACTGGAATAAGCCACACTATTAACGATTTAGCTTCTATGAATGTAAAATGTTTCACGAAGGAACAGTAGTTAAAAAATCGCAAAATTATACGTTTATGATGCGCACAAAAGTGGATTATAGCTCAAGTCGCATTGTGATACTTTGCTGAAGGTCAATGTTTTTAAAGTCTAGTAGAAATTGAAGTATGCTAACTGTTGATCTCCCAGATGTCTTGCGTTGACAACTGTATTTAAACACTTAGCTGTGGCATACCATGTGTATTGGAGTACTAGGCCTTTGTGCCGTGCAGCGGAACCGAGTACCTGACTCGCTAAGTATCTTAATATCTACGGCAATTCTCACCCGATCGCTTCGCTGCAATTTCCTCAGGTTAGCAGACACTGATTGATGTGGCATCAGCAAAACCATTAGATAGCACCCACTTTTCGGGCTCACAGATCTGGTTAAAGCTGTACCAAGATTCCAAGACACTTAACGTTCTGCAAGTTAGTGTAGGTTTTAGCTAACAATACGTAAGACTTTTGTCATCATCTTTTTAGATTAATATTGGTGTAGTGCATTATGTAAGCAAGCGATAGTCACCTGCATTTCAGCCTCAGAATCCTCCAGATCCCACAATTGGAATCCACGGTGCATATGCTCAACGTCAAGAGCTACAACTTTATTGTGTTACACTTTTTGTCGTAGTTGCTGTTTCTAGTTATAAGCTAAAGTTTAAAAAATCCAAAGCAATATTTTCAGATTTTTGATTGGTGAGATTTGTTAGCCAAGAACGATAGGCTTACAGGACTATTCAACTGTTAAACCTGTATTTTTTATCGTTTTAAACTGACATTGACATGCCGTTGCCCTTACGTAACGATTAAAAATACTTTTCGGTCGATGTAAACCTCAAGGGCGTTGCGTTATTTCTACTTAGAAAAAGAAACAGCTTAAAGCACGAGCTAAAGATTAGGTCTCATATAAGGACCTAAGCTTAGGCTAAGGTTTCATTTAGTATATGTCTTTGGCTTAGCATATATCGAGAGCTGCAGTGGCATGTATTAATTACACCTTAGCACCTTGTGGTTGCTTTGGACAGATGAAAGGGTTTATTAGTGTAAAACCAACAATCGTATTTACGTGGTATGCATCCAGTACTTCATACCGTATAGAATTACATGGTAAAATTGATGTTTGAAATTCTTTTTCTGAAAATGTTTGATTGTCAAATTTCAAAAATTTTCGCCATTTTGATATTTAGATGAATAGTTGGAAACCATGATTCTGTTTCTTTGACATGTGCTGAAAATGTATCATACTCGATTACCGATGTATTGTTGTTTTTGAAGCGTTGACTAGGCTAATGAAGCTAAGTATTATGAATTTTGACATAGCCATTGAGTAGCGTTATCTGTTCCGCTTCTTCACACACCGGGAGTTACTAGTTATATCTTCATTAAAGTTTAGTACATAGGTCGTAATAGTTACACATATTGTAATTGTTATTGTGTACTACTATGCAATCTATGATTGCAATTATTATTGCATTTATGATAACGTATGTTCTTGTGTTAGAATTATCAGTCTTGTCATGATGAATGTGTATAGTGTAATCTTCTATAAGAGTTACATAGATATAAGCAATGGCATATTGCATTCGTGGTAACGAAATATTGTTAAAATTCTGTCGAACGAATGCTATTTTATTTATTTGGAAGCGGATGTATAAAACATATTGTGTGGCTCGTTGATTAAAATTCGAACAATGCATAGTATATTTTTGCTTTATCTAGAACCTAACGTGGTGAATGAATCGTGGTCGGAAACCAAGACAGAGGACGATAAAAAACATCCCAGTCTTTTTGATGACGACGAAACGGATAACCAGGATGCCTGTTTTGATGACAGCTACAGTAGTGGCTGCAGTTGCAGCAATAGTGGAAGCGATGACGAGGCGGACGAAAACAGTGATACCGGATGGATCACAAAAGACAACTTGTCGGAGAATATTAGAAAGATGGGCGGAAACGAAACTGCACTCGAGCAGAAACTAGCCGTCGCCTGCTTAACATCTGATTTTGCTTTACAAGTCTGTCAATCAATGTTTTGCATTAAAGTCCAATAAATGTGAATGTAAACCCAATAGATTTGTGCTCATGTTTATGACCACATCACCGCTGTAGTGAGATGGACAAAATTGCTGATTCACAGAATAATGCGCCCATCTAGACGAAAATTTTTGTTACATACGACATGTCGTACGTAGCTGTGTTACATACGACATGTTGTATGTAACCAGTGTTACATACGACATGTCGTATGTAACCAGTGTTACATACGACATGTCGTATGTAGCACTGGTACACTGAACTCTACGAAATGAACCTAATACTGCCAGCATACTTTAACTGGTTAAAGAGATATCTACGATCGTTTTTCTCGTACTTTCAATCCAATGGGTCTTTTTAAAAACTTGTTTGATAGTGGTGCCCCTCCAGTTTGATATTGGTGTACCTCTCTAGTTTGTTATTGGTGCCCCCTCCAGTTTGATAGTGGTGTCCTCCTCCAGCTTGATATTGGTACCTCCTTCAGCTTGATATTGGTGCCCCCTCCTGTTTGATATTGGTGCCCCCCTCCCTGCTTTATACTGGCGTCCCCCTTCCAGTTTCATATTGGTGCCACCGTCCAGTTTGCTATTTGTATCCCTCCAGTGTGGTATTGGTGCCTCCTCCAGTTTGATATTGGTGCCCTCTCCAGTTTGATATTGGCATCCCCTTCCTATTTGATATTGGTGCCCTACTCCAGTTTCATATTGGTGTCCCCTCCGGTTTGATATTGGTGCCGCCCTCCAGCTGGATGTTGGTGCCCCTCCCTACTGAATATTGGTGTCCCCTCCAGTTTAATATTGGTCCCTGTCCAGTTTGAAATTGGTGCCTCCCTTATTGTTTGATATTTGGGGACCCCTCCAGTTTGATATTAGTTCCCCCTCCAATTTTATAGTGGTGTTCTCTTCCAGCTTGATATTGGTGCCCCATAATATGTGCCACATAATCATGAATTCACTCTTCTTAAAATTATTTATTTCCAGATTCTAAAGTACATTGCATTAATCATTGACATTTATCGCGCTGATTTTGTAGGAGCATCATAACAATAGTAAAACAAGCCACTAATATGTACGACTTAATTTTCTTAACACGAACCGAAGTTACCAAATAAGATCATAATTGCATCTGCCATCGAAACGCAAAATATACCATATGTTTGAGTTATACAAAACATGTTAGACCTTAACTGATCGAACAATGTTAAACGCAAAACGCTGAACGTTCGAATAAAACATTAAGTTCCAGGTGCTATTCAAAATTTTTATCGTCAACTTTACTCAAACTCAAGTTATTTTAGAAATGAAAAAGCTGTAAAGTGCTAATGATAAAGCTGTACCTAGGTGTAGAGGTAACACACAGCACATGTATTTCGTACAGCTATTCATTGCATAATATGATGCTTTAATTTTTCGGTTTGGGCTGCTTTCAATAAGGGTCGCACCATCTCCGAGTGGCAACATATCGATCCGACCCTGCCAATCCTCACCCTTAATTAATATCTGAAAACTATTATGAAAGTTATCACATCGAATGAATCGCGGACGAGTTAAATTTTTTGGTTCTTGACGTTATCGTCGATTGTAAAGGCAAAAGCGCAAACAGACGGCTGATGTGACAGTGTCACCATATAACGTTGCGAGACTATGGCTGTGTAAATATTGCATTGTGGTGTTACACTGCAGTCCAGACGATATATATAATTGCCAAGTAAACAACAGTGCAAAGCACTGTTTCGTTTTACAATTTGTTGTGCACAGAAGCGACTATATCTTCGATATATCGTTATTCGAAACAAATTGAAACGTTCACCCTAAATCAATATAATACATATATATAAATTAGAATTGAATTTTAACAGTTTTATGTTGGCCGGACTTAACGAAAAATTTGAGTCTGAATTAAAAGTTATAGCACTTTAATATTTGTCTGAACACAGGCCCGTGCTGGTTGGATCTTTACTTGCGCTTTTTGAATTCTTCATATTTTCAGACAAACAGAATTATCTAAACAAAATTTACGACCGATTTAGTTCACTGCGACACTTATCGCACGCGTAGCACAGTGCTTATTACATAACTTCGGCCAATGGACCTAGGATATAGATGTCGATTAGGTAGTGTTACCACGGAAGCTCTGCATCGCACCCTCTCTTGCAGCGCGCCAAAGGCGATAGATTCTAATTTAGCAACAATAGGTCAAAATAGGATAAAACTACGCAAAAATTGAGGTAAAAATGGCAAATAATAAAGGAAATTAAAAACATGTATCATAATTTGGCAAAAATTAAAGAAAATATTAGCAAAATTGGGAAAAAATTTGAGTTGCTAGGAATTTAAAATATTCACGCCCCAGCGCCCTACCCTTCTCCCCGCGCCGACCATCTAGCGCCTACGTCGACACCTATAATTTAGGGCAAACTAACATTTTTAATCGAAAAAATTGATGATGCTTCTTGGGTGATTACAAACTTACTGTTTTTTTCAGACGTATTGTAGTCTTTTGAGTACAAGTACAGGTACAAGTAAAAGACACCATGCCCCCCTATCCCAAAATGTTTAGCATGCCTGTGTTTTATAATTAGTATATATTCTGCTATGAATTAATAATGAATAGCTTTGTTCAGTGCCACGCCAGTTTTATGACGGTTTCATTGGCATCAAGAAATACTGGTAACCGGTACCAGTATTTGAATTTGAATCATATATAAGCACAGGAAAATTAGCCCAGTTCGTATCTCATACAGTTGGTTTGGTTTCTACTAACTGCTTATAGTTCAGCTCTAGAATTTGGTGCCTCAGCTAAATAACAATTTAGAGTTGCAAACAAAACTTTAAATGAAGAGCATTACATAAAATCTAACCAAGCGATCTGCAGCATGTCACGAAACGAGGCTTTTCTATTCATCAAAACCTTTCATGGAATTCGTGAAAATCTTATAACCTGTATAGTCGTAAAGTTTCTATTGCTCTTACAGTTACGAATTTGGATGTAAACACATATTGAATATCAGACATTGTTGAGGGGCCAATATTAAACTGGAGGGGCTAATACCAAACCGGAGGGAGGCCAATATCAAACTGTAGGGGGAGCAATATCAAGCTGGAGGTGGGTACCAATAGCAAACTGGAGGGGGACCAATAACAACCTGGAGGGGGACCAATATCAAACTAGAGAGGAGTTAGTATAAAACTGGGGGCCAATATTTAACTGAAGGGGATACTAATATCAAACTGGAGGGGGCACCAATATCACACTGGAGGGGGCACCAATATCAAACTGGAGGGGTCCAATATATACTGGTGAGGGCCAATATCTGACTAGAGGGGCAGCAATATCAAACAGGAGGAGGCACCAATATAAAACTGGAGAGGGGTCAATATCAATCTGGAGGGAGCACTAATATCAAACTGGAGGGGTAACAATATCAATCTTCAATATTTAACTGGAGGGGCACCAATAGCAAACTGGAGGGGGCACCAATATCGCACTGGCGGGGCACCAATGTCACACTGGAGGGGCACCAATATCACACTGGAGGGGCACCAATATCAAACTGGATAGGGCGCCAATATATACTGGTGAGGGGGTAATGTCTAACTAGATTGGGCAGCAATATCAAACAGGAGGAGGCACAAATATCAAACTGGAGAGGGGCCAATATCAAGCTGGAGGGGCCAATAGCTAGCTGGAGGGGCGCCAATACAAAACTTTAGCGGGCGCCAATACCAAACTGAAGGGAGGCCAATATCAAGCTGGAGGGGCACTAATATCAAACTGGAGGGGGCACCAATATCAAACTGGAGAGGGGTACAAATATCAAACTGGAGGGGGCACCAATATCAAACTGGAGAGGGGTACAAATATTAAACTGGAGGGGAATACAAATATCAAACTGGAGGGGGCCAATATCTAACTGGAATGGGCACAAATATCAAGATCGAGGGGGCACCAATGTCAAACAGAAAAGGAGCCAATATCAAACTTGAGAGGGGCCAATATCATACTGGAGAGGGGCCAATATCAATCTGGAGGGGGTCAATATCAAACTGGACGGGGCACCAATGTCAAACTGGAGATGGGCCAATATCAATCTGGAGGGGAGCCAATATCAAACTGGAGAAGAGTTTCGTATAGTTCAATTTTCAAAGGTATTAATGTGTTTAGGGCCAATGAATGAACCTGTTTTCTGGAACATAGCCAGTCTTCGGTTGTGTCGTTATGTATTGCGTACAGGTCATCAACAGTCATTGTCTAGGCATGAAGAATGGTTTATATATGTGTTTTCAGAGCGTAGCGTGACGTAGTAGAGATTGTGTGTTGCAGGGGTGAAAGCTTTTAAATTCCGTCTGTGTGTGTGTCTGTTCGGCCATAACACGGGAACAACTTAAGGACTCATTCGCACAGGCATAGTCGATTCACCGTAAGTGTCTTTGATTTGAGGCCTGGTTTCGGAGTCTGAGGTCAAAATGGAAGTTTTTTACCCTTCACGGAAGCAAGGTTATTTTTATCTTAACTTTCGAATTTTCTATCTGGTTGGCTTTATTTCATAGTAAAATGATAAAAGCCGATGCTTCTTTTTTGTTTTTCGATTAAGGCTCCGGTTCAGGAGTAATGGGGTTTGAGGTAGGCCCCTTCGTGGTTTTCGACCCGAAACTATAAAATTCTGGCGTGTCCACAGCCCTCCGAAAAGTGGGGGGGCTTCGGGGGCCCCCATGTTCATTCTCGAGGGAAAATTAAAAGAGGGGGGATAAATTTTGCTTAAAAATACTAAATATTTCCATATTTTCATGCATTTTTACTACCGTGAATGTATTTTCAAGCTAAAAACGATTAGTATTATAAATAGTGGTAATTAATGTTTAAAAAACAATTTGCAAACGAAAAACATAAATTTTCAGACATAAACAATTTTTGGTAATAGTTGAACATGGGGGGTTTCGGCCGAGCGGGAGGGGATGGACATTTGGGAAAATCTCCCGAACATATGGGAATCTGGAATGTGGGGGTAAGGCCCCCCACTGTGGGCAGACCAGAAATTTGTTCTGATGTCCTGGGCGGCTGAAAAGTTTCACTTGTCGGTTTTCGGGCATGGAAACCTTATTGCCAGTGCTGGTTTTGCTCTGTGACCCATGGTTCTATGTGTACGGGGGTATGGCGCCTCAAGGTTCCTTGACCCAAAACTCCTAATTTTATCGGGACGTCCTAGGATGCTGATGACTTGCATTTGGGGTCTTCCGGGCATGGAAACTCATTTCTGGTGTTAGTTTTGTTCTAACTTGTGCGGTATTGTGTGATATGCAGATATAGCATATCGATGTATACTATCCAGAGCTGATTGCTAGTGCACGCAAAAGGCGTAGGTGTACCTATGCTTCAATACGCTCTGCAATTTCGATAGTATTACTATTTGGTGCGTTGCATACAACGGTTTGGTTATCTAGAGACCAGCATAAATACTTGATGCGTTGTGAGATGATTTCGATGGGTTTATGGTCGTCGGAAGTTTATATTGGGTTCAGGGTTCCAGAGGATTTAGAGTGGTATATGCATCAAATACACGCAGTCATAAGTGATTACACAATATAGCTTAAAAAGAAACCATACTCGCTCCGCTTCACACTCTCATGCGATGTGTTTTTTCGCATATTTGCTGGAAAAATTTATTTTTCTTACCAGAAAATATTGTATTTTCAGAATTTGCTTCTTCACATTGGATTAAAAGTTATTTCAACGAATGGCCTGCTTATCAAGCGGCTGAAAACATACATTTTGCGATGTCGTGGATGTTTTAAGTACGTCAGCGTTTTAGTTTTTTTAATGGCAGATCACGTGGTCGTTTAATTTCTTATAAAGACATAGTGCAAGTATTATCCAACATCTTAAATCTATGAACCATCAATAAGAACTAAACTAAAGTCTGGGGCAAAAATAGGTGTAATAGAAAACGATCGAAATGGCTATATTAAAATTTAGCTTAATCGGAATTGATTGGACTTTCGTTTAATCGAAATCGATCGAAATTTCGATTGTTTTTATTCGTTATTTTGTATTTATTTCTGGCGGCGACTGTACGTCGTAAATAAGTGCAATCCAAATCAGTCCAAATTTCGCTTAAAATAGATCGATTATTGCACTTATCTTCGGCGTGGCTGCAATTTATAACTTGGCAAGTTTGTTGATTGTACATTTGGACCAGGCGAATTCTCATTACATGGCGCATTTCAATATTTACGACGCATTGTTAAATTGATCATTGGTGCTGGGGTTGTCAAATATGATTTAAATTTGTGTAACTGTGTCAGCAAAAAGGCTTAGAACTGGTTTCATAATGAAATTGAACATACATGGATCGTTTGGGATGATTAGTCCATCGTTGGTTTACACGGCACATTTTAATTTCATTATTACTTGGGAAATTTTTAGCAACTCATTTCATCCAAAAGTTGGCTGCTTATAAGCCATGATATTAAAAAATATTCAGAACTTTTTTTGAATATATACACCTTTCTTTGCGCACAGATAAATCATGAACTTAGGAGATGACGCAATTACAGATACATCCAACAAGGGCAATTACAGATACATTTAACTAGTTGCGCCCTTCTAAAAGTTTTTTCGAGAGTTTTTAAACACTAATTTAAAGTAACTTCCTTATGTTTTAACCACAGGTTACTTGTTTGTTACAGATCAACGAAGGATATGACGAAAAAATTTTGCCCAAAATGTGGTAATGCAACGCTAGACAAAGTAGCTGTAACTATAGATCCATCGAACAATACGGTTCAATATCATTACTCGAAATGGCGAACGCCCAATACAAGGGGCCTGAAAGTTAGTTTGCCGTTTATTTGCCGACCACATTTTGCTGCTTATCAGCAAAATACGAGTCATCATAGGGCTAGTTTTTAATTATATTACCTGGTCAAATTGTTTATGTGATGGAAAGCGAGCGACCAGAGTTTCCGCTAAGGGCGCTAGTGGGAAATGTCGTGGAAATTTACTTTTCAGTCTGTTTCTAACACGCATATTATAACATATTTTTAGTGGATGGATTGTGATAATTTTTTATTTGATTGCAGTGAACGCCAACAGCTCCGACCTAATCTTCGAGAACAATTTTTAAGTAGTCTTTGCCAAATCTGACCGAACTGGTGCCGGTATTTCACATCCCATATCTCCAGGCACGGGCTTTGCATCGAAAAACTGATACTAACTCGCACTGAATCAGTTCATCGAGATATATGAAACTTTGCAAACAATAACTTTTTTTGTGCTACCATTCTTTAGGCCACTAATTCATCGACCCTTTGCTAGAAATATTATTTTTTCAAATTTCGGCATGCTATTGGTTGTTTACCCTGCAACTACTGTCGATATACACACTGAGTACGCTCGTTTTGCTATCCAACTTGACTATAACATACCTTTTCATGTGGTTTCAAGTGTTTTGTGGTAGACGAATCTGATTTCCACAATGTACTGAGATTTCATTTGTCTGGTTATGTATTGCGTGCAGGGCATCTAGAATGGTTTAAATATAGGCTTTTCAGTAAGGTGAATAAGAAGGTTTGGTTATCTAGAGTCGAGCACGAATACTTCATGCCTGTTCAGCTGTTTTCAATTATTGGTTTAGGGTCAATGAACCCGCTTGGCAAAATATGACTGTGTAACTGTGTAAGTTTTATTCAGTCTATTGGTTATGTTTTTCGTACAGAGCACGAAGAAAGTCTTATGAATATTGTTTTCGGTACGCTAGATACGATGGTTTGGTTATCTAAAAGTTAGCACAAATACTTCGTGCGTTTCCGGATTTAAAAATTTGATGTTAGCTAAACTTAGTACGTATGTAGTCGACCAGCGTTAGTAGTACGGAATGTTAGTTATAGCAGGATTGCCAACGTCAGACGCACCTATCAACCCAGTGACGGCTTTTTATGTAACTGCTGTTTACAACCAATATTTTAAGTTTTAATAAATTTTGCTGTATATCTATAAAACTTTTATGACCATAGTTATCTCAATCGCGGTGTCGTGGCTTGAAATATTACTTTTTGGTTGGTGTCGGTGTCGAATAAATCTGCTGCGGCACATTTGTGAACTTATATCTACACCATTTGTGTAGAATTATGGGTTTAAACTTATGTATGTTTAATTTTATTGTGTCAAAGAGTACAATAAGTGGTTTCATCTTTAATAGTATCAAGATATATACACATGTATGCACATATGAATGGTTCAAATGTACATATATTGCTGAATATAATAAATATCACATAATACTAACTTCTTTTATAAAAATAAATATCTTTAAATTTAATGGTCTTAATGCATGTTTTCCGTAAAACACACATTTTTGGTCAACTTACTTTGTAAAAGTTAAGGTCAAAATTCTTTAGATTTATGGCCATATATAGGATTTAACTGTCATAATTTTTACATATAACTTCTGAAATGGACACTACTCTGACTAGATAACAAACGATTCAACTGCGCCCATGATAATTTCGCTATATGGTTTCATACAAAAAGAGCCATGTATCCAATCTCAATATTCGATTGTTTTCAGAATTGTTTCAGTATCGCTTGTAGTCGAAACCTATACCATTATTTTTCGAAAGAAGTATATTATTTCTGTTTCGTTTTCAGTATTCTTTGCCGACACCCAAAGGCGGAAAACATGCTACAAATCCGATTCTTTGTGCCGACCAGATCCAGCCAAAGTAAGCTTTGTGGTTCAGCGAATAGTAGGAGATGTAGTGAACATATCATCTAGGGCACCTTTCATGATTTCTTAAGCCGAACTCGTTGTATATTTTCATATTCATTCATTCAAAACAATAAATATGTCATTGTAACACAATGTTGATTTGGCAGTAACCAAAGCTGGGTTATATTGTTGTACGAAAATCAGTTGCAGCTAAATCTTGGTTGATTTATGGATGATAATCATGTATTCGACACACTTATTTTCTGATTGTTGACAATACTAGCTTGAAATGCATATAATAAAGGCAGTAGCTATCACTTTTATTATTGTTCGATGGATATCCTGATGTGATGCATCCCGGTGGTACAGGGCCCCGCTTAGGTGAGAATTAATAGTCTAAACAACTCCAACAAACCTGTTATGCGCCCTTCTAGAAAATGAGTTTGCCTTCTGCTAGCTAATTTAGGTATCGGATTTAGCTTGCCAGCTACAACGATTTCACCTTTGCTGTAAAATATGTTGTCGTTGCTTTGAACAATATCACTTGGCCGTGCTGATGAGCTAGTATATTTCAGATGCAAATCTTGCAGTAACGGCGACGATATTTGCTCGTAAAAATCTGAAAATAATTAAAACAATGTAAAAATTGCTAATTTGAAAGCTTTCAATAAAGTTCCCGAAGTACTGCATAAAATGGGACCTTGCAGTATAGAATTCAGTAATTGCGTGTTTGTGTTATCGGATGCTCGAGCTATTTCAATCTATTTCTTATTCTATCTCTACCAACAGAATGTCAACACTTACAAAATGCAAAACATGGCTTATGCAATATTTTCTGACCATGACCATTTAGAAACTTCAAAATATTAATTTTGTACTGTACAATATCATATAGTTATCATAATTAAATATATATATGATATGTTTATCATTATCCTAAAATGTTCGTTAGTGTATAGTGATAGACCTCAAACCCGATTCCTGGCCTAGGCAGACTATTCGTAGACTGTACAATATTTAGCGTTGGGTACGGTCGGCTTTTGCGTCTATCACTATACCTAACGAAAATTTTATGATGATGATAAACATATTATATAAAAATAGTTATGATGACTACATGATATTATATGGTACAAAATCCTTACATGTTTGTTATTGACGATTATATCAATCAGCTTCGATAGACTGGTTTTAGTTCGTTTGCTATTCACCAGTAAACATATAGACCACGGCCGGCCGACTGACGGATCATAACTGCTGATTAACAGCTTTCGTGGTCGTTAACGACATAAAATTGAATGGCCGTTAGTGGCCGGCCGACAGCTTTCGTGGCCGTTAGCAGCCGCAAATTGTTAAAGGGTGGCCGTTGCCGTCAGGGCAAGCCGTTGACTTTCTCGATAGTTGCCCCGCAAGGAATACAATTAGTCATGGCCGAATTCCGAAGATACGAGGGATAGCACAGGAGGGATTATGCAGTCGGCGACAGACGTCGTCGGGTGAGGGGAGGGAGAAATTTCCAAAAGTTTGCAGAACTAAAAATTCATCTTATTTTTTGTCAATTTTCTTCCGAATTTTCTGAATTGTCCTAACATATTTGCCAATTTTGCCCGAATTTTCGTTAATTTCGCTGAATTTTTTGCTCATTTCTCCCGAATTTTGCCTATTTTTGCCAACTTTTTCCTCGCACTTTCGGCGTGTCCTGGGTGAAGTGAGTTGCGGAACCTCAAGGGATATCAGGCTCCGGGGGATTTGAGCCTCAAAAGGGGGATAGTCACCCTGTCGTACGAAAATGTATGCATAAATCATAACAATAAAATATACACGAGTTTTTGTCCGATATAACGCTTGTGACAATTTGTATCACTTTACTTACAAATATAATTGCATTTCAATGTGCTGAAGACTTATAAAATTCGAAATAATTTAGAAAATTACAAAATAGGATGGTTAGTGGGATCACCTTAAATTTATTCACGCAAAATAAGAACCTAAACTGGGGAGTTATCGCCTTTGTTAAAATCTCTTCTTTGCACATAGTACGGATAACAACCCAAAGCTGCTGCTTTACTATCAAAATATCAGCAACGTTCTCTAACTCAGCATTTTTCTATACTAATACTACTACTATAATATTTTTAAAAATATATATATTTAAAGTTTTGAAATTATAAAATAACTTAGCATTTGCATTAACCCTAACCGACACGAATCGTACGATGGTACGGTTCGTCTTTTATCCTGTAGCTGCAGTGTATACTGCAGAAAATGAAATTTTAATTCGTAACAGTTATACATGAGTAAACATATAAGGTGACTCTACCATCCGTCTTAATTTGTATTAAGTTCTAAATAATTTGTTGCGGAAAATACTGAATTTTATTCTGTTTTTTCTTCACTGAAAATTGGTAAAATCAAATCCGAGTACAAGAAATTGTATGTTGCGCCCGAATTTTGGTGATAGCGAATTTGCAGAAATATTCACTTCCCTAATGCGTGAGTCCGCTTTAGGCGCGTACACTAAGGTCGTTCTTTTGTCAAAATCATGAGTTAATTCGCACAGAAATTCGCGTTTGCAATTTTAGCACTGGTTTTCGAATTTTTGTGAACGCGAACATGGGCTTTGCGATGTACGAATCTAATTTGCTTTTGAGCATATTTGTCCATTTCGCACGTTTGTCCGCGTTCATCAAATGACAGTGAATGAGGCAGCAATGTTCGCGGTCTATTTGTGTATTATAGTATACGAGATAAACGCGATTGGTAATCACGTTTTCACTTTAACACGGCTAGCCAAATGCGATGCTATATCGCAATATACTGAGCGCGAACAGCGCCTATGCGTTGCTGCATCGCAAATCGTGTGCGTACAGAAAGAAAAATCGTGATTTGTTTGCGTTCATCGCTTTTCGATCACGAACTGAGTTGACAAAAGAGCGACCCAGGTGTACGCACCTAAAGTGGACTCACGTATAATAACCAGCAAGTCTGCATATAAATTATTTCGTGTTCGCGAACAAATTTAATGCAATACTGACGTCACAAACGAATCGATCTTTTAGTTAAGTTCATGGTGTTCACAAACAGAATACGGTTGATTCAAACTGGACAGATTTATTGAGTATTATTTATTGCGTATTATTATTTATTGGGATTTATAACTGTTGAGGTTTATTGTGCCCCGTTTTGTTTTCTGCCCTATATTCAGATAAGACCACTATTTGCTTCTATTTTAAAATAGTTATTCAACAAACGGGTGAGGTTCGTTGTGCTCCGTTTTTTTATACGCAAAATTCAGGATATAGTATTGTTTGCTTCTTTATTATGCCCCGTTTCGTTTTCTGTGCAAACTTCAAGTGAGACCATTGTTTGCTTCTTTTTAATTTTTTAAAAATAGTAGAGGCTCATTGTTTTCTGTGTGAAATTCAGACAGCCCACTGTTTGCTTCTATTCTAAAATATTTATGCAAAAACTTTCGAAGTTCGCTGTGCCCCGTTTTGTGTTTTGTGTAAAATTCAGATAAAACCACTGTTTCTTTCTATCTTAAAATAGTTATATGACTGTGGCAAAGGTTCATTGTGCCCCGTTTAGCTTGTTGTGCGAAATTTAGACGAGACCACTGTTTGCTTTAGTTACTTAACAACTGTAGAGATTATTGTGCCCTGTTTTGTTTTCTGTGTAAAATTCAGGTAAGACCACTGTTTGCTTCTTTTTAGCTATTCAACAACGGTAAATGTTCTTTGTGCGCGGTTTGTTTTCTGTGCTATACTCAGGCAAGACCACTGTTTCCTTCTATTTTAAAATAGTTATTCAACAGTGGTAGATGTTAATCTTACCCTGTTTCGTTTTTTGAGCAAAATTCATGTGAGACCACTGTTTGTTTCGTTTTAAAATAGTTATTCAACAGGGATAGAAGTTCGCTGTACCCAGTTTGGTTTTCTGCGCAAAATACAGGTTGCACCACTATTTGTTTCTTTTTAGTCATTGAACAGGGATGGACGTTCGTAGTGCCCCGTTTTGTTTTCTGTGCAAAATTCTGGCAAAACCACTGTTTGCCTCTATTCTAAAATACTTATTCAACAACAGAAGCAGTTCCTCGTGCCCCGATTTAGTTACTGCGCAAAATTCAGGTGAGACCACTGTTTGCTTCTATTTTAATATAGTTATGCAACAATGGTTGAAGTTCGTTGCGCCTGTGTAAAATTCAGGTAAGATCACTGTTTCCTTCTAATTTAAAATAGTTATGCAAACAGTGGAAGAAGTTAATTGCACCTCATTTCGTTTTCTGCGCAAAATTCAGGTTACACCACTGTTTTGTTTTAAGGAGAATAGTGATGTAAAATTGAGATTACTATTTGCTTGTTATTTTCCGATGTTTGACTGTTTCACAGCATATACACTTTGTTCTTACTATCCGATTACTTTACCCTTAGTATAATTGTTCATGACATGTGTTTGTTATGTGTCCTGCTAAATTCTCGGTGGTCGCAGGCGAATAGTATAGCGCCGACCTTATTTGAGCTATTATAAGTGTCGACTAATAAACAATAAGTGTTGAACTTTACGACAACTGCTGGTGTGCTAACTATACATAAAGCTTAATGTATCGACCTAAACAAGAGAATAATATATATTTTTAGACAGTGTGTCAGGATTAGTCACATCTTAAGCCATATCATTCACACCATTGTACAAACTAAACAAAGCAGAACGTGGATCCCAACTTCTCTTTGCTTGTTCAGGGCAACGTTAAAATTCATTTGTCCTGAACTGATAGAGTCATGAACTCTAGATTTATACCATATGATATGGTTCAAATGCTTATTACAAAAACCTGTGGTTACGACCTTTACCAAATTTTAAGTAAAAATAAAATAAAATTTCACTACGACTCAAATTGCATAGAAAAATTGTAGTTTCTATAATAATAGAATAGATAACGAAATCAGTCTGACACTATTCTTGACTACCATAAATGCGCATAATTTATTGTAAAAAACGAATATTATCACTCAACCGAACATCTGAACAGCTGCATCGAAATCGTCGTACACTTTTGTGCTGAATCCCTTGTTTTGCATTGCCAATTGTCGACAAAAATCAAGGTCTGCATCGTCGCCAAAGCAAACGGTATGTATTGACACGTTAATATTCTGAAATGAACTTACACATACGGTTATATATTATATAATTACAGAATTTCTGCATGGCGTTTTTCATTATTTCTATTTGCTTTCATCTTTTTCATTCCCGACTTAATTCGTGTATCGTGCAACGTTTGGCAAACTCAGAAACACGCCCGGGATCGAACCCGGGTTGTTTGGATGAAAGTTGCGTACACAAACCCTTGAGCTATCTGGCCGATGTTGTTCGGTTCATTAAGGAGCCTCGAAACGCAAGCAAATAACGACGCACGTGCAAACGTGCAACATACGACGACCGTAAACACAACACAAGTCACAATGTGCGCTAGGTCCATTTGAACCTAGTGTCACGAAAAGATTGTGCTATTATCGCACACAGTGGAAGCAAATATAACAATGTTACTGTTTATCACGATGGGGATTCGGCGAAGTGATGTCTTGCGAGAGCTCAAAAAAGATTTTGGTCCCGTGGATATTTAGGGCCAAGTATTTTAGCGATACTCCGACGCTATTTTTACCTTCGTATATTAAGTCCACTTCAAAAGGTGTTGTTGTTAATGGCATGTTTTAATTAGGGAGAAATGTGATTATCATTCTGAGGCTCGTAAACGAGGCGGCGCCGATCCCCCTACGAGGTTACCTTATCCCCACTAGCGGAAGCTCTGGACGCCTCTCCCTCTGTCGATGCCAACTGGAGAATACCCTGAAGCATCAGCCATCTGCTGGTACTTCGGATCTCGTGCATGTGTGTTTTAATCACATATGTAATAAAATGTTTGACATTACCCAATTTATTCCTGTTCTATTAAAAGCTGTCAGCATACTGCAGCTTTATATGTGATGACACAATTTCAAGAAAAATAGTCTCATGACAACACTGGTACAAATTCTTAATTTCGTCTGATATCATTATCATTATAGCAATACAAATATTGAACAAATCATTCAGCCATTTTTGCTATATACAACAATTAAAAATGCCGATATTTAATTTTTAAGATTATCAGTTTTCGAATTTAACAAACTATTTGTTTCAAAATCAAGTAAAATGTTCTATTTAATTTTACAAAATATTTTTTTGGAAATTTGGCAGAAATTAGAGTAATAGTTGAAACTTAAGCTGAGTAAAGTTTACCATGTGCTGAATACAAGACATCCAGCACACAAGAAAAACACACGAGAAGAAATATTTCTCATTACCGCACTATTCGCGATGTTATGTTGGCGTGTCATTATGTTTCTGAAACTTTGGAAGCGGCTGGTGAGTCTTAGTTTGGAACCACGGTATAGCCAAACTTAAATTATTTTGAGTTTTATTATGAAATGTTTTAGATGAATTTTTGATTGCATAAAATTTAGTTAACTTTGGCCGAAATGTATTTCAGGTTACAAAAGAGTAGACTTTCCTGGTCCGTTTCACTTCGCTGTTCCAGTAAACAATTGTATAGTTTTATAAAATAATATTAACTGATGTCAATTTTGAGTTAATTTAATTTTCTTTGATTGACCATACCATTTAATACAATATTCGTGAATGTACAAGCCAATGTTCTGTCGTTGATTGTTGAAATAGTGTACTGTCGGGAATTGCCTTACATGTCGAGATAGCCGACAATGATCGGAAATATATAGGCAAAGCATTTAATTGCGCCAAGTAAAATCTGAGTGCTTGTGACTGAAATCGCCCGGATTGTCCAGTTTTGTAATGTGCCTGATAATGTACCACATGCCCCAAACGAAACCAAGTTACTGCCCGACAGTTATCCACAAATTTTAAATCTTTATGACAACTGTATAAGTAAACTTACTTTACTTGTGAACATTCTGACAGGCAATATCAGCTTACAGCTTTCTCACTAATGTAAACGGCCATGATATCGATAACAATACTATTAGTATCTCGCAAGCGAAGGTGAAATGGAGCTAGCATGGTTTCATCAAGTGGTCATTTTGTAATACTTGCAACAGGCTTTGCGTTTTGAGGTACATACTACACTAAAACCTCTATGGCCCTGATGGGTTAAAAATCCTAAAGCCTCGTCGACGTAAACTCATCGTGAATAACTAGAAACCCCACTAAGTATGTGTGCTAGTCTCTAGATATTCAAACTATCGTATTCAGTCTATCGTAAACCTACATAGACAAAACCTTGTAGACCTGTAGGCAACACATAACCAAACCCCTAAAGACAGTTCATTTTCTGAAAATTGGATTCAGTGACCCTAAATTTATTGAAAATCCATAAAAAAGCATGAAATAAGCACGGTGTACCCAAGAACCAAATCATTGTATTCAGCGTTTAGACAAAAACTATATAAGGACTATTCTTGATGCGCTACACGCAATACATAATTAAGCAAATGAGGACACACTACATCTTGAACATCAGGTTGGACTTTAAAATTGTTGAAACACCAAGAACAGGTATAATATAGTCAAGTTGGGCAATAGATAGCGAAACCATCCTATTCAGCGTGCTTGATAACCTAAGAGGCACTCGTGTAATAGTAAAAACACGCAATACCATTCCGAAATTGGAAATATAGCTATTTCTGGCAAACGGTCACGAAACATTCGGGACCACAATAACCCAGCCAGTGGTTCCACAGAAAAGTCAAAGTCGGCAAAGTTGTAGATCTCGATAAGTTGATTTTGTTACTGGGCCTCGTTATCAATGCAAGACCAGCGTCGCGAGATGGCCTGCAAAATACTGTTACCCGTATGGTCAGATTTGACAACAAACCCTTTAAAACCCTGTTTTTGCCATTTTGTTCAACAATATAGGGTCGTAACTGTTCGTCATCATCATCATCATAGGGCGTTCGGCTTCTGAGAACCCTGCCCCTCCCCTGCTGCTCGGCCCTGACATGTTTTAGGCTGCAATTTATATCATAAATCATAGGTGTCGATAGGGAAAAGGAGGTTACACTCACCTAAGGGTCGGATTTCCAAACCATATCTACCCCTTGAACGCTACCCGCGGCCCCTTGTCCCCCTTGCAGGAGCGGATTAAAAAATTTTTGGCAAAAGGTGTGGTAAATTCGGTGAAAATTGGAGTAAAGTTGGCAAAAATTGAGTAACTTTGTCAAAAAAGTCGGCTGACGGAGAGTGGGTGTTGGAGGGTCCACCTACCTCCGCCAAAGACTCCCCCCACCGACGACCTCCCACTTCCTGACCGAGACTGTCTACCCCTGAGCCGATGGTTCATCAGTGCTTTCCAAAAATTGTTGCCATTTGAGAATTCCGGTGGACATTGCTATTGTTACTATAACTTGAACATGATTGGCGATATCTGATTTAGATTTTAGCACCACGCATGCCTATTAGGCTGTACAGTGTATAACCAATACATTGAATAAAGTAACACCAACGGTATTGATAGACAAAAGCATTATTTGAGCGTATTTCTTTTACTTTAATGTTATCAATAATGGTTTTGAGATATTTGGTTCTATTTGGCTCAGAATTTCAATGTGCACCTATCGCTTCTTCAAAAGGTTATTGCTGTTGATTTCATTCCGATTTTTATTTTGATTTCGAAGTAAGATGTTAAAACATTTTCCGAACACGAATTCGACCAATTTTATGTACAGTACTTTTTCAATGAACTGTCTGGTTCGATATAAATTATATATGACTAATTATGCATTAAACGAGCTCATTAGCTATTAATTCGAAGTTATACTCGTGCTCGTTACTGGTTTAGTTAATGGAAAGTAACGCTAAGCCGACGGTTTCAGTGAAAAATCTAGTTTAGAGTATGCATGTTTAATTATATATGACTAATTATGCATTAAACGAGCTCATTAGCTATTAATTCGAAGTTATACTCGTGCTTGTTACTGGTTTAGTTAATGGAGAGTAACGCTATGCCGACGGTTTCAGTGAAAAATCTAGTTTAGAGTATGCATGTTTAATTATATATGACTAATTATGCATTAAACGAGCTCATTAGCTATTAATTCGAAGTTATACTCGTGCTTGTTACTGGTTTAGTTAATGGAAAGTAACGCTAAGCCGACGATTTCAGTGAAAAATCTAGTTTAGAGTATACATGTTTAATTATATATGACTAATTATGCATTAAACGAGCTCATTAGCTATTAATTCGAAGTTATACTCGTGCTTGTTACTGGTTTAGTTAATGGAGAGTAACGCTATGCCGACGGTTTCAGTGAAAAATCTAGTTTAGAGTATGCATGTTTAATTATATATGACTAATTACGCATTAAACGAACTCATTAGCTATTAATTCGAAGTTATACTCGTGCTTGTTACTGGTTTAGTTAATGGAAAGTAACGCTAAGCCGACGAATTCAGTGAAAAATCTAGTTTAGAGTATGCATGTTTAATTTGAGAATACAGTTATATACGTATAGAAGAAATGTATATGTGTATATATTCATATATACAGGGTGTATATAAGTAAGTATAAGGATCCGTATGCGATAACTAGGACAGATAAGGGTAAACTGTTTGTGTCTGTTTAGACCAATAGCACAGTTTATTATTCAAACCAATTATCAATTACCAATTATGTACAAAATGTATCGTGTTACGAATTTATAATAAGGGCATAAATATTGTGTGTTCGGCTGTTGATTTTATATCTGTGTGTTTAAATTGGTCGCTTGGGCCCTTTTGAGTGACCTGTTCCCTCACCCGATTAATTTAACGCCATGTGATATTTTCCTTTGAGGTGTTGTCAAGCAAAGAGACTCGTAATGTAAGTAAGTTCAACCTTAGATAGCTGAAAAACTTTATTTGACAGGAAACATCTGTTCTGGAACCGGAAATGCTAAAGAAAGTTTGAATATCCGCATGTTTCAGACTAGAATAAATAATTGAGATTGGGGGATGTCAGTTTGGAGTGTAAATTGAAACAGATACAGAAAAATCTAAGTTAAAGTTAGTAGTAATTGCAGCAAAATTTGAATGACTGTTCCACGCTGTTATTTAGCTGTAAAAGTTAAACATTTCTACTTATGGAACATCCTATATTTCATGATGTAGACATTTCTTATACATTTCTTCTTTCATAAATATGTAGCGCATGAACTTTTATATACTCATCGTGTGGTATAATTACTAGAAAAGTAAATAATGCTGATAAACCTCATTAAGCTTTCTAATCCCTGACGACAAAGCGCTTGTATCAGTAATACCGTGAGTTGGGAGTCCGTCGGTGAGAAAAAATATCCATCGCAAACGAGAATCAGACGCTCGTGTAGACGACTTGAAAAGATTAAGGCCACCTTTCATGCCATTAAATATGTCGGTTGCTAAATGGTGTGCGTCAAACAATAAAACGTAGTAGTAAAATTATCATTTTTAAAACAGTTTATTTTCGCTTCAAAAAGTAAAAGAAATGGAAACTAAATTGAAAATTAAATATGTTTTATTTCTTGACGTGAAATAATTTTAATATTAGAATTATGTAGTTTTAGAGCGCAAAAATCACGAATAATATGAGACGTTGGACCGGAGCAGGAATGCATCTCCACTTTTTGTTTGACATTCAGTTGGAAACTTCTTTGACAAATACTTTTGAAGCTCAAGTTTATCACTATGAGAAATGTGGCCAATAAATAAAATATTAAATATATTATTAAGCATTTACACAGCGCAATTGCCAATTTTCACACACGTTTCGCGCAAATATCGAACAAAAGTAGGTTTTAGTTTTAGCAAAAGTTCATTTGCGTATTTGGACATATAACATGTGCTGAATTACATATAACATATTTCACAAATAGGTTTAGTCTTAAACATGCAACGTTTAGCTTTCATCGAGATCCAATGCTAAACTTTTGTAAATCACATATATTGAACAAAAATGTCACACTAATATAAGCAGTTGCATCAAATGTTGGCAATGATGAAATATTGAACAAAACGCAATTTAGAAGGATAATTGAGAACTATAATATTTATCAAAACTATGACAAGATGTACAACTTCATAAATCAACGTTTGCAGAACAACGATAAGTGTTTCTTAACAGAAGTATAATATGATTAATAGTTAAAGCGGTTGATTGTCTTCACGTTTCAAGAATGTGGTAATGTGTGGCGTGAACGGACTTGAATCAGAAGTAATTATAAATTTTAACCGAGGTGCTCGTACAGATTGTTGAAAATTAGGAAACAAACTAACAGTTCACAGAAACCTAAAATTATAATTTTGAATAAAGCAATCGTATTTTTAGAAAATAAATCAAAAGTGCTCTATAATGTACAACTATACAAAGTTTGAACAACTTACCTCCGTCAGTTTCTTGCCGATTTACGAACTTAATTGCGTCGTTGATTTCCGATGACGAAGCTGCATCTTGAAAATTGGATTTCCAAATCCGTGCAGTATCATTATACAAGACAATATTCAATGTATCTTTGTTCGTTAATTTTTTCAGCATCATTTGCACTACTACCTTAATCGTAAAAAATATATATTACAGCAACAGATTATTAATTTTGTTTGACTGTGTGCACAGATCGTGAAGAATAAATGAATTTTCATAGTTGACCATGCTCTAAATCAGATGTGACACGATTTATTTTTTATTGTTAATTTTTCGCCATTGATCGCGTTCAACCGTCGGCACGTAATGGCAAAACATTTATCTATATGTCTCTCTTTTTAAGAACAGTGGTTAAAGGACTACCACGCTTACATAAATCGCGTCGAATTTGTGTTACCGCTAACTAGATGTGATAAAATAATTTTTCCAGCACAAGTGATCTGAATTGCACCTTTGTCTCTAAATATGTTGCCTACTATTTATTTGATAGAATAAAAAAGGAAAAACAACCAGCTTTGTGACAAATCCGTATAGGTATTGCTGTTGTTATTACACATTGAGGCTGATTGACGGTATTCGACTACATGCTACACCACTGATATTTTTCCAAAACTGTCGAAACAATAGCTAATAGCCAAAAACATTGTCTGACCGATTTTCGAATAGATTTCACAATTATCATATATGGCTTTAGAAAAGTTGCTTTAATAATATCAAGATATTACACTTATAGGCGCGTGCTGTTGAATTCACACCTTTCTCAAAATTGACTAGAAATTGTTATAACATTTTCCAGGACAGAACCAGACGAAAAATTTTGCTGTGCAGGCCATATGAATCTTGCAATGAATAATTAAATTAGATTTAACCTGCACAAAAGATTTGTTTCCATTAACCGAGCTCTATAACAGTTTGTTGTAATGAATGTAGGTTGCTTTTCACTAGCTAACCAACAATTGAAAGTAATGGCGCTAAAGTTAGCTGTCTGGTAATTATAATTTACAGAAAATATTATATTTACAAACATAAAATATACAAAAAATATTTAGTTTCATGTGCGATTGCTAAAATTGGATCGCGTATATCAAACAAAGTACGTTTACGCAGTTAGTGTTATTATTGCAAATTCTGTAGCAGTAGTATAAAAACATAAAATATACAAAAAATATTTAGTTTCATGTGCGATTGCTAAAATTGGATCGCGTATATCAAACAAAGTACGTTTACGCAGTTGGTGTTATTATTGCAAATTCTGTAGCAGCAGTATCGGATATTATATTCAGAGTTGTAGAATGGTAGATGATATTGCAATTACCGGTAGTGTAACGCATCAGAGTTTTATTGACATGTTATGTTGTATTCATAGAGAACTGCGTGTAGTAATTGCGTACACGTATAGATGTTTTATGCCGTCAAACAAAAGATATATGCACACAGCTTGCTGGTTTCAATTACATGGTCGGTGTAATCACATTTACAAGCATATGACAACGTATGCAAATATGGAAGCAGTCATTGTACATTGAAATTATTGTGGAAATGCAGCTATAAACTATAGTTTCCATTCTTTCCTGCCAATAAACGTCTGGTAGTAGTTATATTTACATGAGGCCACAATAATTACGCGTATCTTTGGAGTCATTTGCTGCTGGCTTAATCAGTCTGGCAAAGAGGCGCGTAAAATTTAGTTTGAATGTGAATCGTTGCATATTTTTATTGAATATGTACATTCGATAGTGTCTTCCGAGACAATTCTGTCAATTGAACAGATCGGTGTATGCTTTAAAATATCACAACATTTAGTAAACTTTCCTTAAGGCAAAGATATTTTCACAAACTATAACACATGGTTGTACAATTTTTGTGTAAATGAACAAGGCGATTGACGAAAGTCGCGTGTGGTTGATATTGTATTTTCTGCGAACATTGTATCAGCCAGTCATCTTAGCACATTTTAATTGCACATAGCCTCATTAAGTAAAACTAAAACTAGCGAACAATATGTTTCCTACTAACTAACATTACAGATTACACCTGTTTTTATAAAGATATTGGTTTAATATAAAAATTGCGCGCTTTCCCGAATTTAGTGCATAAAAAGACTAACCGTAAATGAAATTACATTAGTTATAAATAACAATGCGTGAACGTTGTTTGTCAAAAACGTGCTGCTGTAGCACTGTTTTTACCTTAAGTTAAGAATGTGCATTGTTCAAAATAATTTACTACCGGGCATAACATGTTTTGGGAGCCTCATTATTTCTAACCATCTGGATAGCAAAAGCATTCATATATTAATAGCTCATGTCTTCTCAATATCGAAGACTCAATACCAAAAAGAAGATGATCACAAATTGAAAAGTGCTGAGTTCCAAAATTTAAAGCTCGAGTCAAAGTGAGAAAATATGCTTAAATATCAGAAATAAACCCTGTTTGCGTAGTTTGATCGCATACTGAAAAAAATCATTTTGCGTTACCTTCAAATCGTTGTATTTCTTCCCTTTCATTGATCCGGATTGATCGAGGACAAAAACACAATCTTTGGGAAGTGGGTCTATGCCAGAAGGAGCGAAAAAGTTAATAAAAAAGCCGTCAGCTACCTGAAATAGAGATTGAAATACAGCATAAACGGTAATTTTAAAAATTAAAAAAAAACTTGAAACGTTCAAACATAACCGGACTTTTTGTAAACTACTGTAATAATTCATAACATCAGGAAATATTGACTCGGGTGAGAATTTAACTTGAAAATTCGTGCTGTAAACCTGTTATTCCGTAGCTAATGAACACTTGATAGTCATTTTTTGCAATTCCGACGCAATATACAAATCATAAGTTTGTCTGAGCGAGCTTTCTATAACATGTTCTGGCAAAAAATCTGCAATTGTAGTTCTGAATACACACAGAATTGGTTATAGTGTCCATGCGAAAATGCTGATACGATTTTTATACTCTATTGTGTAAAAAAGTTGAAGGTTTACAAGTTTCATTGGTGAAAGAAGTAAACTGTATTAACTGTAGAAGATTTGGTGTTCAATAGACATTGCGGCAATAACTCCGAAACGTGAATGCTGCCTTAACTAATAATCTCTAATAAATCCCTTCGCCAATAAGGAACGTACTCAAAATGCGTCAAATTTCTGTATCGCTACACATTACAAAGCTGGACGTAGTCAATTCTTCAATTTTGCTTAAATTTATAATCCTTTAGAATTAGTGAAATAAATAGTCAAGCTTTTTCGGTAAAAGTGTTATAAAAGTGCTAAGTCGCTATCTTGAGGGGAAAATATGTATTGATGCTAAAGAATACAACCATGTCAATATTGCTATTGAATATATCTGAAGTAAAGCAAATTTTCAATTGTAAATTAATTTACTAAAATGAAATTTGCAAACAAGTCAAATTTCAATAACGTCGCTTTTAACTAAAACCTTTCAACGCTGTCGAAGTCATTATTTCTAAACAAGTTTGTACCAATATTTCGCCACCGTCCTGCAACCTTGCCACATCATATAGCACGACCATTTGGCGATTGAGCCCTTTCGAAAACGTTCCGTTCTCTTGAACAACGATATGTCTGTTGTGGACACCTCCGTCGCTTTCCCACTTCGACACGTAATATTTGTCGGACGCTACAATAAAACCGCATGCCAATAACGGAAAACATCACTTTATTGTGACAAAACGGAGATACATATTAGAAATGAGTAAAATTAAAAGTCTGACCTTTAATACTAATATAGTTTTGCAGCATAAGCTTATTTCAGGTTATAATCGTTAAAGTTTTCAAATAAAATATCTATGTTTAACAACAATCTGCATTAAAGATTTTCATTTTGGGTGTATTATGCGCTGCTGTGGTTCCAAATTTTAAAATTTAAATATCTGCCGTTGGGTTTGCCCTTAGGTATAATATTATAAGGCATACATTAGGATTCATGTACGTGGCTTTTTTTATAGCAAAGGCTAATGTATATGTCCGAACGGTTGCTTTGTATGCTATTCTAGATGCCACCAAAGAATATATAAATCACAGTTTGTTAAAGATGATAAATTACATAGTAACATCATAAAACGGCAATGTCAAAAGCAATCATTATGTTTCAATACGAATTAGAAATATTATTTCTTAGCGTATGGCACAACTAACAATTAACATCACCACACCAACATCACCTCAGAAAATTTGGTTACATTCTCATGTTTCTAAACCTGAATAAAAAATCGGTTGTTGTATTCTTCCAGAGGCGCT